>MCGT01000063.1:0-56357 GCA_002104935.1 Hesseltinella vesiculosa
TGGTGTACATTTATTACAAAAATATTTCATTCTAATCGTACTTCATACGGCTGTAAGTATCCATCTGGAGTCTTGCCGATTCTCCTGGTGAGCGTGTGACTCCATGCTTTACCGTCAAGTGTGACTGCAAAGTGTTGCTGCCATAGTGTCTGTAGCCCCATCCGACTTTCCAAATGTTAAGGTCATCTGCTTTGGTTGGAGTATACAGGCATTCGCGGACTTTCAGAACTTTTTCGTCTCCCGTGCCGGGGCCAGCAAAAAGGTAAGACCATAACGCCTTTTTGTGGGGGCAAGAGAGCAGCATGTGGTCATCGTCTTCTGGCATTTCTGCATCCAGTAGGCAGAGGTTGGAGGTTATACCGTCTATTTTCCGTCGTGCTAGACGTTCTCGTGTTGGAGTGACTTGTGCAGGAATCGGAACCAGATTGGTCTTACTTTTGTGCGGTGTCTTTGATTTCCATATGGCTTTTCCACGTCATCATTGGTATAGACCAAAATGGTTGTAATTCACTTCCTGGAGGGCGTTTAGCTGGGTCGTATACCATTGAGCTTTGGTGTGGAACAGGGATCGCAGTAGTCTAGGTTGTGCTTCTTCCAAAGGAACTGGCGTATTGGGGCCAAACATAATAAGGGATCGTTTGCTGTCGGTTGTCCACTCAGGGAGACGTGCCATAGCTTGGATTATGAGGTATACTCGTGGTGCGTTATTGGCAATCTTGCCTGGATATTTACCGGTCGCTGCTTCCTGGAGATTGTCCGCGAGCGAGTTCGCTTGTATGGCCATATCAATCATGCGGGCTATGATGGATCGAGGCTGTTTCCTGTATAATCGTATCCAGAACCATTGCAATGCAAGTTGTTGGTCAAGTGGGTCTATCAGGTCAAGTCCTCCATTTCTCTTAGGCAGGGTGACCGTTTCCCATGAAGGATGTGGCCAGAAGGGAGAACCAGGTTACGCACATATCTTCGGATAGTGTTGCATTGAGTGACATTTATAGGAGTTAGACGGGCCACATGCCAAAGGGTGGATAGTACCAGAGAGTTAGCAGCCAAGCTTGAACCTTGGACGGACATACCACGTGATTTAAGGATTTGACAGTGTTTGCCTATCTTATTTGTCATGGCTTCCATGTATGTCTTTAGCTGTGTGCGGGACGAGTAGATCGGGTACCCCAGGTATCGTAATGCGTTCGAGCTCTGTTTATCATGCCATGTCGCACCTATAGAGGTGCATACCTGTTGCCAATGTTGGTGTGGGTGTCCATTCAGCGATATAAATACTGTCTTGGACACGTTGAGTCGTGCGTTCGAAGCCTTTGCATATATGTCATAGATTTCGGTGAATCGTTGCCATTGTGTGGGGTCATCCAAGAAAACAAGCAGGTCATCGGCATATGACATTTGCTGCAGACGGATTGGGTGAACCTTGGCGGGCTTGTGATTTACAAAAATTCCAGGCCATGTGTTGACATCCGCTAGTTTCCGTATTAATGGTTCGAATGCCAAATTGAATAGGAAGGGGGACAACGGATCACCCTGTCTGAGCCCTCTTCCCTGTCGGAACGTTGTACCCAAGTGACCATTAATAGCCAAGGCGATTTCTGTTTTGAAAAATAAATGCATGATGGCCTTGATCCAAGTACTGGGAAAGTTCATAGACCTCAGGACCTGTTCCAGATATTCAGGGTGGACTCTGTCGTATGCTTTCTCTTGGTCCAGGCTTGCTGCCACTGCAAACTTGTCCTTATCCATCTTGCATTTACCAGAGCGCATCAGGTCAATAGTTGTTTGCAGTATCCATCCGTTTTCAGCGATTTGACGGCCCGCAACGAAGCCTTTCTGCGAGTGGTGGACTAGTTTAGGCATGAGGGGTCGTAACCGATTGGACATCCACTTCGTGAAAATCTTGGCGTCTGTATTGATAAGGGAGAGAGGGCGCCAGTTCTTAAGGTCTTCAGGATCACCTTTTTTGTACAGCAGGATCATTTTTGTTTTCAGCCATGATTGAGGGGTGATGCCTTGACAAGCTAGGTGTATAATCCGTGCAAGTAGCAACTGGAGTTTGGGACGCCTTCCCAACAGGGTCTTGTATAGCTCGAATGGTAATCCATCCAGTCCAGGGCTTTTGTTTGTAGGGGCGTGTTTCACAATGTCCATTATCTCATCTATAGTTGGGGGGTTGTTGAGAGATTTGCTTTCCGTTGCGCTGAGAGAATCATCTTCATATAGAGGAGAGATATTCCTCATGAGGTCATCTAGGCAGTTCTTGTCTATAGGTGTTGGGTTATATAGATCTTTGTAGAAATGTTTCGCGCTGGCCAACATGTCTCGGGTTTCCGTGACCCGATTACCAGCTATCTTCAGTGCATGGATTGTTTGCTGTTCGTTTCTCGTTTTTATGACCTTGTAAAAGTAAGAATTGTTGCATTCTCCTTGTTCCATCCAACGAAGTGCCGCACGTCTGCGTAGTCCCTCTGTTATCGTTTGTGTCAGAGGTCCAATTTCATTTTCCACTGTTTGGAGTTTCTGAATTTGCTTGGGGTCCTGTAAATCCACACCGTTCTGATTCAGTTCATTGAATTCGTGTTGTAATCGTGTCAGTTTGGACGTGCGTTGTTGATGTGTTTTAGCCGACATCAGTTTGGCTGCCGATTGTATCATCCGCTTCCACGTCTCCCATGTGTCAATAGCTTCCATTGGTGTTAGTTGTCTTTGTATATCCGGCCACTTATGAGTTAGGGTTTGGTCTGTAACTTCTAGCAGCAGGTCAAAGGTGTCTTCGTCCGCCAGGATAGCTGGGTTAAGGCGCCATGTACCCCTTCCCATGTCTGTCCTAGGAGGGGACCATTCCGTAGAGAGCAGGCAGTGATCTGTCCATTCCGTAGGCATGAATCGTGTTTGAGCATAGGAGGTGTGGGGAGAGGCTCTGTGAGAGACTAGTATATAGTCGATTTTGGAACGATACTTACCACGTTTAAAGGTGTATTTACAGCTTTTTGATATATCATTCCAATAGGATCTTCGCCATTGCTGCCAAGGTGCAAGCCATGCAGGAT
The DNA here is from genome assembly GCA_002104935.1 of Hesseltinella vesiculosa. Lineage (NCBI taxonomy): Eukaryota > Fungi > Mucoromycota > Mucoromycetes > Mucorales > Cunninghamellaceae > Hesseltinella > Hesseltinella vesiculosa. Next base: position 3,057 of record MCGT01000063.1, read on the forward strand.
CATGTTTTTGTAAATCCACATTGAAGTCACCCAGGAGAAAGGTTTCTTGTGTGTGTAGTTCCGAGAGAAACGGCCAATCAGGCATTGTATTGAACAGGTCTTTCTTGGCTTGGTTGTGTTGGGCATGGGCATAGATATTCATTATTCGGACCGGTTCAAATGGGATGGTTTTGTGTTGGAAAGTAAATGTTATCATACGTGCATTCGTAGAAATGGCTTGATCGTTGATGATGAGTTGTTTGTTGAGGACGATTACCCCACAATATTTGGTGAAAATCGTGTATGTGTTCGGAAATAGAGTGGCGAGAGTTTTTAGGTGGTCTGTAGTGAGGTGTGGGGATAGGGAGTTTTGTCCTATGGTTTCCTGTATGCATAGAATATCCACAGGTTGTTTTCGTAGGTGCATAGCGAAAAGTTTCTGTTGTTCAATATTGTTGTCTTTGAATATGCTACGCACGTTCAAAGTGGCGATGGTTATGTTGTTACGATTCATACTCATGATATTGAATATAGGGACTCCCAGGGCAGACTATTGTCTACCTTGAGAGTTTTGTTGCATGGTTCTTGCTTCTATGCGAATCGCCTCTTCTTCGTGCTTGCGTTCTAGCATCGATTTATGATGGGCTCGTCGGGATCGGTCACGAGAAGATGGGTCGGATAGTGTCACCGCATCGTGTTTGAATGATACCAATGCTTTTGTCTTCGTAGTGTTCGGGAGTTTCCTGGCCGCGATTTTGAGTTCAGCTGTGCTGTATCCTTTCTTATCCTTCTCCCGGATCTGTAGCTTGGATGGAACGGGAGATTGGATGGTGTTGTCAGTGCTATCGAAACTATCATATATGTCCATATCCGTGTCAGTCTGTTCGTCTGGTAGGGTTTCCTTTTGGTTTTCTTTGGTTTCCTGTTCTGACTCCCCAGGGGTTGTTATTTGTTCTTGAGTCTCCATGATAGTGTCCTCTGGCAGCTTCTTGGGTTCCATGTCCATGTCTCCGGTTTCCGTAGTCGTCTCCGGTTCCTTCTTGTCCTTTGTCGATCGTACGGTGGATAAGGGTGGGAATTTTCGTTCGCGGGCTTGTAGGTATTCATCTATGGCTTCTTTATCCGTCTGCGTTTTTTTTGGGCAGAACCTGGCGTAGTGTCCTCGGTGATTGCACGCTCTGCAGGTGATTCGTTGCATTTCAGGGCAGTTCTTCCGGATGTGTCCTTCACGCTGACATTTGAAGCAGATGTCCGGGGCGTTTTTCCACGAGGCTGTTACTGTATGATTGTAATCTTCCAAATACAACCGTCTTTCGAGAGTATCCCACTCTTGGTCCTCAACAGGGTTGGTGTCCAATGAGACTTTTGCTTCCCCTTCGAACCATCCATGATCGGTGAATTTGGTGACTCGAAGGACCTTTCCAAAGTAGCGCATCGAGTTTCTCAGACCATTCACGATCTCCTCATCTGATATGTCGTACGGCAGTTGGCTTAGCGTGACCTCGTTGATTCTAGTGGCTTGTTGGCTATTGTTTACTGCTACACCTTTGTAAACAATGCCACGAACATTCACACCTTCCTCGATGGCTTTCATCTTGCTTTCTCTGTTTTCGAATCGAACTTCAATTGTCATTTTGCTGGCATTGGGTCTACCATATTTAAAGATGGGTCTAGCTCCCCTGTTTTTGAACTGTCCTAACTGTTTTTGGATCAGTTCATAGGCCTCCGTATGATGGTCAAAGTCTTCCGGGTTTAAGTCGAACAGTACTGCTCCTTGTGTTAGATCGTTCTGTAACATGCTGGTTGCAATTGCCATGATGTTTGTGGCACGGAAATCATGGTCTTCCCACAAGGTCGTTGCCTCCATTCGTTGTTTTTGACCTTCGAATGTGCGTTTGTTCAATGTACGAGGAACTGTCTCCTCAGCGTTAGGTAAGTTCCTGGTCAGCATTTGTCGATAGGAAACCTGTGTCCAGGTGACATCCTGGTCCGTCTCCATTGGTCTCGCTTGCGTATAGGTGGCAGTAAAGTGTTTTGTTGTTGGTTTGTCTGTGTAAATGTTTATCCGAGTTGGTTGAAGTTCCTTAGCGGAAAGAGAGTTTTTGAGTGGCTAATGACTCACCAGTGGGAAGCTCGCATGAAAGGACAAGAATGATGGCTACCATTGAACCTTTCATGGCAAGAAATCAAGCCATACCGAAGGGCACGTTTTGCAACGTACCAGAGTCGGTTGTTCATCTCGACACTGAGCCAGGCAAAACGGCATACAAGCGCCAGTACACAGTACCTTGGGCTTTATCCTCACGGATGGAAAAATTCATTCAGGACGGTCTCGACGATCTTGTCATTCAAGAAATGACACAAGTGGACACCGCATGGAATTCACCTATTACCTTTGCGCCAAAAAAAGACGCACAAGGTAACAAGACAGACATGCGCCCTTGTTTAGATCCTCGACACATCAACCGCCTATTGCCTGATGATCGGTTTCCATTACCCATCATCGACGACATTTTCGAGCAGCTGAGAGATGCCTCTATATTCTCCACGCTAGATCTCAAAAGTGCATTTAATCGCTTCAAGATTTATGAGCCGCACCAACATAAGACCGCTTTTACATATCAGAATAAGCAGTACAAGTTCGTTGGATGCCCTTTTGGCTTAAAATCTATCTCAAGCAAATTTCAGAGGGTCATGTCGATCTTGCTCCATAAGCACAAAGATTTTGTACTCAATTTCGTAGACGACATTATCATTTATTCTCGGAATTTGGATGAACACACAAAACACATCTGCACGGTCATAGACATACTGACCAATGCAAACCTGATCTTGAACGCAAGCAAATGTCATTTTGCGCAGGCCTCGGTCACACTCCTCGGATTCCAAGTTTCCAAACAGGGTGTCCGAATAGACCAAAACAAGCTTGTCAATCTCGATGAGTGGCCTATCCCTCGATCAGAGAAAGCGGTTCGTAGCTTCCTAGGTTTCGCCAACTACTTCCGTAAGTTCGTGCCTTCGATGTCTGCCCTGACCAGTCCACTTGATGACCTTCGCAACTGCAAGGACGTACCGGGTAACTGGACGCCCAAGCATACGGAATGCTTCAAAGAAATTAAGGCTCGGCTACTACGCAAACCCATACTCGCTTACCCTAACTTCCAGTGGCCCTTCAAGGTAGCCACGGATGCGTCACAACACGGCCTCGGTGCAGTATTGTACCAACAGGACCCCGTGGATACAACTGTCGTTCACTACATTAGTTTCATGGCCAGGTCGCTATCGAAATCTGAACGCAACTATTCTGCCACAAAGAGAGAGCTATTAGCTATTGTCTTTGCTCTCAGACGCTTCCATCATTACCTATGGGGTAACCACTTCACTCTCTACTCTGATCATCGAGCCTTGTCGTACCTTCATACGCAAGAGGAGATCAACCCTATGATGAGCAACTGGTTAGAGACCATTTTGGACTACAACTTTGACATTGTGCACATCCCTGGTCACGTTAACGTGTTACCGGACCACCTATCACGCTTCTTCCTCACGAGCCAACAGCCGGAGGGGGGTAATAAGCGTAGCAACCGCACAGAAGATGTTGAAACAAAGCCAGGGTCACAAACCACAAAAAAGCACAAAACTCAGAAGTGCAGCAAAAAAGAAAAAGAAAAAAGCGAAAAAGTAGAACCTCAAACAATCCTAAGCCGCTCTTGGCACGTGCACCCTGATATGACTCCCATGGATCTCGACACCTTCGAACCCACTGAGGATCTCGCACAGGACCACCCAGAATACAATGCAGCAACGGACATCAAATCCAGAGCATCACACATCAGAAATCTGGAAAATGAGAGTTACTACATACCACCGCTTAGCGAAAGAAAGAAAATACTTGCCACTCAACACTTGGCCGGACATTTCGGAGCTGATTCCATGGTACGAGCCATTCGCAAAAGGCTAGGTATCGACTGGCCAAAGATCCGAGAGGATGCAGTCAGAACCACGCAAGCCTGCGACAAGTGTATGAAGCATAATATCGTGCGCCACGGGTATCATCCGCTCAAATCCATTGAAGCTAAATGGCCAGGCGACCACTACGCAATCGACCTAGCGGGACCATTCCCCACGTCGCATAGCGATAACCATTACCTATTCGTGCTCATAGACATCCACAGCAAATATGTCATCTTGGAAGCAATTCCAGATAAAACATCACCCACGATCGCTAAAGTGCTGCTGAAGATATTTCTCACACGCGGCTTTCCAAAGGTATTGCAATCGGATAATGGCACTGAATTTGTAAATTCACTGGTAAAGCTGCTGACATCCTCATGCAAAGTGGATCACCGCCTGATCACCCCGTATCATCCACGAGCAAATGGAGCTGCTGAAAGGGCTGTACAGACCATTACACGCATGCTAGCTAAACTCGTAGACAGTCAATTGAAAGACTGGGATGAACACGTTGATGCAGTTGCATTCTTTTATAATACGCAACCTAATAGCACAACAGACTCAGCACCACACGATTTATTTCACGGCTGGAGGCAAAATAGCTTAATTGATTATCGCAAAGACCATGAGGACTCTGTTGAGCACAACATTCCTACATGCAACTACGATCAAGAGCATATCCAAGACCGAATCCGAGAGCTGCAAATCGTTCACGATGCAGTGAATGAAAAAGTAAGCCAAAGAAGAAAGGCCGTGAAAGCAGCCTACGACAAGAAACACAAGATGATAGAATTCTCGACTGGGACGCTAGTCGCTATCGAAGACCCTCTCTTGACACGCAAACTGGAGCCTAGGTACCATGGCCCATATCGAGTCGTGATCGTTACAGAAGGAGGTTCCTATGTGTTGGAGGACACCATCACAGGTGAAAGATTGCCAGAGAGGTTCGCACCCTCGCAACTAAAACCAGTATCGGATGATCCTATATTCAAAGACGCAGAAGACGAAGATAACGAGCAACGCTACGTCGTAGAAAAAATAGTCGACCATCGCGGAGAAGTAGGGAAGAGGCAATACCTGGTAAAGTGGAAAGGATACCCTTTTGACGAAGCCACATGGGAGCCCTCGAACAGCTTCGACGACACCGCACTAATTGATCGCTATTGGAGACGTCTCGAACGCGAAGCCATAGCCGCCGATAAGCCCAAAACCTCTGTTGTACCTACCGGTAACGTCAATAGACAAAAAAAGGATAACAAGTTAATGCGCAAGGGACACAGGCAAAGTCAACGTCAAAACACTGGACAAAGAAGATCCACACGCCAATGAGAACAACGTTCCCTTGGTAAAACTGCATTCAAGTAGCTCAAGTACATTGCAGGACAATGATGATATAAGACTACAATCAAAATGATTCAAGAAGTGATGAAATACGAGACTAAACTTTGGAAGAAGAAATAGGACAAACTAATCCAAACAGTCCTTTGCCAAGCACAACAAACACGTAACTCCGACCTGTGGAAGATCTGCAACTTGGTTCTCCGGTGGCCACCAATTTTGGAATCAGCCGCATTGACGCCGCAGCAAGGATCAAAGTTACGAATCTTAATACTTTCACCAGTATGTCTTTGAGCATCAAGCATGTCAAGGTCTGGTGGGGGGTAATGTGAACTTGAAGCCAATCAGCCGCCCTCACATAGCTTGTGCAACTACTGAGCCCCTGCCTGTAACACAATATTTATTAGTCACAGTCAGAGGACTCTGTTATGATTCCCCCTTCTTCCCCATCTGATTCTATAATCATATAAAAACCAACCACTTCGAATCTCGTATTCTTACAGATCGTTTTGACAGCGTGCGAGGCACCGTTCCTTCTTTGGACCTCATGTTTTTGGTCAGAACTTGTTGGTACGATAGACCAACTGTGGTCCAAGAGCCTTCTTGGTCCACTTCCATCGGCAGTAGGTTGGATAAAGGTCGATAGTTTCGATTTTTACTTAAAGAGGTTGATAAGTTGCTGCTTAAAAGTTTACCCGTGTAAAGAGTATATTTTAAGCGAAAGAGAGGGTCACGAGGTTGCCTCAGGGGGTGAATCCCTAGGGGGATACGTTGTCGTCTCCATGATTTTTTTTTTTTGTATCATAATGTGATCTTTATTTCATAAATTAATATAAGAGCATAAGTTACAGTCCTTCATAAAAGCATAAATTGCAATCCTACATAGGCAAACAGAGTATTATTCTGATTTAGAACATACCAATGTGTACTGGGCTTCCCAAGCAATTTTCGTCGATTCTTGTGACCAGGGTATCTTTTTGAAAATACACGTGAAGTGTTGTTTCCAGAGGATCAGCATGCCCCATGCCACCTTCATCAGTACTTCCTCATCAACTTGATGTGGGGCCCAGATGGCCTTGGATACTATATATTGGGTGGATTGCTCATTCTCCGTTGGCCAAAGGGACTGCCAGAACTTGCTTTTGAATGGACAGGTCACCCAAAAGTGCCTGTCAGTTTCAACTTGATGCTCATCAGCGCAGAATTGACAGTAACCAGAGGAATCACCCAAGCACATGCGTCGAGGTTGCGTGGGCAATTTACAATGAAGAGTACGAAACATAAGGGTCCTTGCTTTGTGTGGAATCGGGATCTGCATGAGGCGTTTCCAAGCTTTAGGAGGAATTGACCAGAACATTGGGATAGATATCGGTGGAGGGCGGGAGTTAGGACGTAGTACCCATTGAGCTTTTGGGTGGAACATCATACGTGCTTGTTTGGTTGTTGCATGTTCAAAATTGATGGGGTTCGCTTCATCAAAATAGATCTGTGTTTTGGATGCATCTAATAACCACGGTGGAGCTTTGGCAACTGCCTGAGTGATGAGGAATACGCTAGGGGCCTTATTGCGTAGTCTACCCAGTTTGCTGGTTGCCTCCCATAATGTGTCTCCCGCCGAGTAGGTTTGGAATACCAAGTTCATGAGTCTGGTGTGAACCGTTCCAGGAGCTTCTACATATTCTCTTATCCAGAACCATTGGAGAGCCCATTGTTGAGCTTGTGGGTCTATCACCCCTAGTCCTCCATTAGTCTTGGGTAGGGTGATCGTTTCCCATGACGGATATGGCCAGAAGGGAAGTATTAGCGGTCGGACTATCTGGCGGATCTCCGTAACTTGTTTGGTGTTGATCGGGGTGGTTCTTGCCACATGCCACAGCTTGGATAGAAGAAGTGCATTGGTGACTAAACTAGAGCCTCTTATTGACATGTTACGTGATTTCAATATGTTCGCGTGAGTAGCTATTTTGGATATGTTTGTTGTCATGTACTCGTTAAGCTGGTCTCTTGTTGAGTATATAGGGTATCCAAGATATCTTATCGCTGAGGTACTTGTTCGATCGTGCCATTCTGCTTGAATAGATGTACATATGCTTTGCCATTGTTCTTTGGGGTTGCCATCTAGTGATATGAAGCAGGTTTTGGATATATTTAGCCTGGCATTGGACGCCTGGGCATATTTCTCATATGTGTCTAGAAATATGGCCCATTGCTCAGGTTTGTCCATAAATATCAGTAGATCATCAGCATAGGCCATATGAGTCAGTCGTATAGGGTCTGCCTTGTGCTTCTTTGAATCTAGGTATACACCTTTCCATATTTGTGGGTTCTCTAGTTGACGTAGTAGGGGTTCGAACGCAATGTTAAACAGATAAGGTGAAAGGGGATCTCCTTGGCGTAAGCCTCTTTGTTGTTTGAAGGGAGTCCCCATGTATCCATTGATGGCCAGTGATATGTTCGTATCAAAAAAGAGTGCCTTGATCGCTTCAACCCATTGGTTTGGGAGGGCCATTTTTAGCATTACCTCTCCCAGGAATTCGGGATGAATTCTGTCATACGCCTTTTCCTGATCGAGACACGCAGCTACCTTGTCCGTGGTAGGGTCTTGGTTTTTGGTGTTGCGAATAAAGTCCATGGTTGTTTGTAGTGTCCACCCATTTTCAGATATTTGACGTCCTGGTATGAATCCTTTTTGTGGTGTGTGGATTAACTGATCAATAAATGGGCGTAGGCGATTCGTCATCCATTTAGTGAATATTTTAGCATCAACATTTATAAGGGATAGTGGTCGCCAGTTTTTCAGTTCTTCTGGGTCGTTTTTTTTGAACAGTAGAATCATCTTTGTCTGTTTCCAAGATTCCGGTATATTTCCTTGCAGTGCCATGGACATTAACCGGCGAAGTATTAGCATAAGTTTTGGTTGTTTAGGCAACATAATTTTGTAGAGTTCAAAGGGTAAGCCATCCAAACCTGGACTCTTGTTATGGGGAGCATATTTGAGTATTTCCAATATCTCTTCTTCATCCGGTTCAGCCATTAGGTGTTTTTGGTCAGTTTCATCCAATGATTCTGTAGGGCGGAAGGTATTCAGGAGGTCATTCATACTATTCCTATTAATAGGATCGGGGCTGTATAGTGACGAATAAAATTGTTTGGCATAGGACATAATTGATCGAGAGTCCGTTACACGTCCTTCTTCTGTTTTGAGCGCTGTGATTGTTTGTTGAGCGTTACGGGTTTTGATCACATTATAGAAGTATTTGGAATTCGTTTCGCCTTGGTCTATCCATCGTATGGCGGCGCGTTTCTGTAGTGCCGTCATCGATTTGCGAGCTTCCACATCGATTTCTTGCACTATTTTCTGTAGTTCCTTGGAATGGTTGATGGACTGAGTTGCTTGGTCTTGATTATTCAGTTTGTCAAAGGACGTTTGGAGTTGACTTAGCTTGGACTGACGTTTTCGCTTGATTATAGTTGCTTGTTGTTTGGCTACTGCTTGTATACACCTTTTCCATTGTTCCCATTTGTCAATGCATGCCTTTGTATCCATAATGGTGATGGTATGTCCCGGAATGTCTTCCAGTAATTTCTCAGTGACGGTCGTCATGAGATCTATCACCTCCGGTTCTGCAAGTAGACTGGTATTGAGGCGCCAGGTACCTTTGCCCATGTCGAGGCGGGGAGGGTACCATTCACACTCGAGTAAACAGTGGTCCGTCCATTCCTCAGGTAAGGATTTTGAAGTAGCATATGAACAATGAGAAGCAGTGTAATTAGTGACAAGCATATAATCAATTTTGGAACGATGCTCACCACGTGCGTGGGAGAACCAGACACGTTTTGATATATCGTTCCAATTGGCTTTTTGCCAAGTGAGCCAGGGTAGGATCCATTTAGGTTCATGTTTGTTCAGGTTGACATTGAGATCACCTAGGATGATGCAATCCTGATGTTGGATGTTGTCGAAGATACTCCAAGATGGTAGTGAGTTGAAGAGTGCTTCTTTAGCAGGGCATAGTTTGGCATGTGCATATATATTAATGAGACGTAGAGGTTGTTCCATAGAAGTAGGATGTCGGACCACGGCCGTGATTAGTCTTCCGTCAATTGATATTGCTTGATCGGTAATGTGTAGGTTTTTGTTCATAAAGATGATTCCGCAGTGTTTGGTAAAGATCGCTTGATTGTCCGGGAATAATGAGTGTAGTGTTGATAACTGGTCTTCTGATAGTCGAAAAGAGGTTCCTTGTTGCCCAGTTGTTTCTTGAATGCATATTATATCGTATTTTGCAGTACGTAAGTAGCGAGCGTATTGTTGTTGCATAATGGGTTTGTGTACCTTGATTATGCTGCGCACATTTAAGGTAACTATTCTTAGTTTTTGACTGATCATGGTTAAATTATGTAAGCAGGGCACAGAGAGGCTATTGCCTATCTAATGCTGTTTTGTTTGTACTGGCGGACATTGATACTGACGTTTGACCTTCTATTGACTGACGGGCTTGTGACTCGATCTGCTTGTTTTTTTGCAGTTTGAGGGTAAGGCGCCGCTGTTCTCTCTTTTGTCTGTCTTTTGAAGTTCCTTCTGTTGAGGTCTTATGGGTTTGATCGTATTTTGGACGCGAGGAGCTCATTCTAGGTGTACTAGGAGGGGCTGTCGTTTCCTTCTCGAACTGGGCTTTGACCCCAGGGGGGATGATGTCCTTGGCCAATTCTTGAAATTCCATTTCCATGCTTGTTTTAGCGTCTGCGATCCTTGCTTGAGGTTGTTGAGGTGGCCGTTCTTCCTGCAAAGAGGGGGTTTTTTCTTCCTCCATATCTTGATCATGGTCTCCTGCTTGGTGCCCTTCTGTTTCATGATGTTCCGGGATTGGAGTGTGAATGGAATCATGAGCCAACTCGTCTTCTGACATATCCTCTTCGGGTTCCTGAAGTGATGCATAAGGGTTGATCGTTTCCACTGAAGTCTTTTCCTTTGCTGGGGGGGCATCTCTGTCCCCTGAAGGTTTGGCGAGTTCAGGGAAGTGCATTTCTTTATCCCTAATGTAGTCATCCAGTCGTTCCCTTTCAGATTTTCGTTTTTCTGGGCAGAAGCGAGCGTAGTGACCTCGTTGTTGACATTCAAAACACTTGACTGATTGCATTTCTGGGCAGTTTTGACGTACATGTCCTGTTTGTTGACACTTGAAGCATACGTTAGGAGCATTTTTCCATGTTGCCGTAACATCACGTTTGAAGTCGTCCAGAAAAATTCTTCTGGTCAGTGGTTCCATCTCAACTCCTTCAGGGGTGAGATTTAGGGAGATTTTGACTTCTCCTTCAAACCAATCATGATCCGTCAGTTTAACAATCTGCATCACTTTGCCAAAATATGCCATTGAGTTACAGATGCCTTGCACGAGAGTTGTATCATCCACGTGATATGGGAGCTGGCTTAGATGAATCTCACAAAGCTTGGCTTGTTCCGATTGGTTCCCTTCTGTCTTGGCAACGGGGGCAGCTTTAAACACAAATTCACCTACTGTGAGGCCCTTGGTGAGAGCCTTCTCAGTGTCATCCTTGTATTTAAACATGACTTCTAAAAGCATTCTGTTGGCTCTGTCCCTTCCGTATTTGAAGATAGGACGACCGCCCTTATTCTTAAATGGGCCGATCTGTTGTTCGATGAGCTCATAAGCTTGGGTGTGATGTTCAAAATCTTCTGCGTTCAGCTCAAAAACCACTGCTCCTGGTGTCAGGACGTTCATCATGATCAGTTCTGCTGCTGTTGTAAGGTTCATACGGCGGTAGTCCTCATCTTCGTAAATCGTGGTTGGTTTCATGTTTTGTTTGGAACCGTCCTTGGATCGTTTTGACAGCGTGCGAGGCACCGTTCCTTCTTTGGACCTCATGTTTTTGGTCAGAACTTGTTGGTACGATAGACCAACTGTGGTCCAAGAGCCTTCTTGGTCCACTTCCATCGGCAGTAGGTTGGATAAAGGTCGATAGTTTCGATTTTTACTTAAAGAGGTTGATAAGTTGCTGCTTAAAAGTTTACCCGTGTAAAGAGTATATTTTAAGCGAAAGAGAGGGTCGAAAGTTGTCGTCTCCATGATGGATACTTAACACAGATGGATGGATGGACCTCGATGGATGGTTGGATGGATGTGTGTTTAGTGTAATAAACTGTCGCTTGGGCCGAGAATTTTAAGCGAAAGAGCCCCTCTTTAGCCAGGTAATTGCAAAAACTTGAGCGAAAGAGAGAATATTTTTTTTGTCTTACGTTGCGACACTGAGAAGATTTTTTTTTTTGCATGAAGTAGATTAAGATTTTTTTTGCCAGTATATTTTTTATTGTGAAGTTTAAAATTAAGGCAAAAGACAAATATCAGAATCAAGCGGCAGTTAAAAACATAGATGCACCTCGGGTTCGAAAAAAAACCCAAATTTAGACATAGGTGAAAAATAGATGAATTTAAGGAAATACTTGCTAATTATAGTAATAAAAATAATTGTGAGCGATATATTTTTCTTTATATGGGTGGTGGATTTTTTGAAAAAATACTTTCCAAAAAAGTATAATTGCTACTTTTTTGGAAAGTATTTTTTCAAAAAATCCACCACCCATATAAAGAAAAATATATCGCTCACAATTATTTTTATTACTATAATTAGCAAGTATTTCCTTAAATTCATCTATTTTTCACCTATGTCTAAATTTGGGTTTTTTTTCGAACCCGAGGTGCATCTATGTTTTTAACTGCCGCTTGATTCTGATATTTGTCTTTTGCCTTAATTTTAAACTTCACAATAAAAAATATACTGGCAAAAAAAATCTTAATCTACTTCATGCAAAAAAAAAAATCTTCTCAGTGTCGCAACGTAAGACAAAAAAAATATTCTCTCTTTCGCTCAAGTTTTTGCAATTACCTGGCTAAAACTTTAAGCGCCCGTATTTTTTTTTCTTTGGCCTCCATTTTCGCTAAAAAAACACGTGACATGGCAAGGAGAAAAAAAAAAAAAAGCCTACGGAAAAAAAAACATGAAAAAGATCACTTTCGCTTAAATTTCTTGAAAAAACGGCTCTTTCGCTTAAAATTCTCGAGAGGTAGGGTAGTCGCGCGTGGATTTGTAATGATTTTTTTTTTTTTTTTTTTTTTTTTTAAAAAAAACAAACTATGGCATTTATTGTATACATACTATGGTGTTGTCACAACAAACTAAGCATCAGGGGAAAAAAAAAAAGGCGAACAAACTATGGCGAGTGAGGTAGAGGGTAGGGGAACAAGTTTTACAGTCGGACGCTAGGGTGGGGGCGGGTAGCTGTGCTATGGTAGCGCGCTAACCACAGCAGGGGATCCATGGGGACCTGCTCGCGTTCGTACGCCCAGTGGGCCAGCCAGAGGACATATAGAATGCGGCTGAGCCGGATCAAGGTGGGTTGGGCGGCTTTTTCAAGGAACATCAGTGCTGGGAAAGGTGCTGTTTGCTTGGCTTGTTCGGACAGAGGCTGCAGGCTGAGGTAGGCTTGCCAAAAACGCAACTTGGTCGGGCACAGGAACATCATGTGCACACTGTCTTCGGTTGGTGCATCACAGTGTGCGCACGCGGTTGACACATCGCAGGACCATTTGGCTCGGATCTTGGCTGTTGGGACCTTGTTGTGGAGGACACGCCACCATACTTCCTTGACTTTGGGTAGGCCAGGGTGTTTCCAGAACCAACGCCATTGGGCCTCCGTGACTCGATGGATAGCATGCTCTTGATTTGGGGGGTGCGTCGGGTAGATTTTGCTCTTGTTCGCAGTGGCGAGCACCCTACGGATCTCACCAGTAGACATGGACCACGATAAGGCTGGGTTGGTATCCACTTCCACTAAAGCAGCGCGGGTGTTGCGCAGGCAGCCGGGGGGGCCGAGGTTGCGGGGCCATCCCCATCCCAGTAAGTCAGATGCGCGTTGTACTTCTCTTTCGCTTAAAGCTCTCCTAATAACCCGGAAAAACCTTTAAGCACCTTCTTCTCATCCAAATCACCTCTACAAACAGGAAAACACAAACTCTTAGTCCAGCATGACCAGTACCACCGACCCAGGTGGTACCATACCGACCGTCGGCACGCCTCCATCCTACGCTGCAGTTGTCACAGGACGCACAATAGTCCCAAGACTCTTGGGAACAGACGCCTTGGCAAACAAAGATTCATTTTTTGGAAACACAAAAGTGGAATTTATCAACCTCTATGAAGACCCATCCCTTGCAGAGCGCATGCGTCGCTACAAGGCTGAAAAACTGGTCCAAGAGGCTTTGGACCCTCGTTGTGTTCTCTTTGAACTGCCAACAAAATTTTTCGACCGCATCACGCAAGTTTACGACCTCATCGAAAAGGAAATTGGCCCCACCCTTGGCATCACGCCAATTCAACAAGACGCCAGGAAAAGGGATTGCGTCCTCTTAGAAGTCCTTTTCCAAAAAGAGGAACACACCCTGAAGGCCTTACGCCAAGGAATGAAGGTCGAGGGGTTAACGCACTTTGCCTCGCCCGCAGCCAACGAAGGGTTAAGCATTCCGATGAAAATGGTCAGGGTAAATTTCTCCCGTACCCCGAAAGGGAGTGATGAGGAAATTCTCAACGGCCTAAAAGAATCCTGTGCAGTTTACGGGGAAGTTGTCCAAATCTCAAAGATAACACGTGGTGGCTTTTTCGAAGGTCAAACATCAGTCCTCCTAGACCGAGCCAAGGAAGACGAAGTTTTCATCACCAAAGAACTAGGACAGCAGGAAGCCAATCAGGAAGCAGCTCTGACCCGTGAAGTGTACAAGCCCCTGAGTCGACTCATACATCTTGTTAAATACAAAAAAAAAAAAAAAAAAAAAAGGGTATCACTCATTTATTGGCACGTCTAACATCATCGGTCCTCTCATCCCATTCATCATCTTAGATTGCAATCTCCGTCTCCCCTATAAATTCTCAACTTCTATTACAACCTCTCTTCTTTTCCTAATCTCATTCTCGAGAATAAAAACACTACTTTTTGGTCTCACTTATTCCAAACCGTGTGTTTTTCATATTTTTTTAAGTGAATACCTTGTACTTCTTCCTGACTACATCGTTTCCTTACTTCAACAAAACATTGTTGTATTTGTCCATTGCTTCACAGCACGACAAACTTCTACACTTCTCTACCGTCTGCTACTATCGTAGCTCTGTAGACATCTTAATCTGATCTTGCCGCCAGCTCCGCGCTCTGCAATCGATCCTTTACTCGTCCTACTGACTAGAGTTCCATCAGACAGATACACTTGTCTTGCTCGTCTTACTGACTTGAGCCCATTCTAATACGCAATCGTCCGTATTACACAAGAAAATTTTTCTTGTGTTCCGTTCTTATCACACCGGAATAAGCCCCAGACGCTTTTCTGCCACGTCACTGCTGAAAATTTTTTCTCTTTGACCACACGCTGCACACGAAGAACTCTTCCGAAGACACACGTGCGTTCCACAGCCGAGTTTGAAATCAAATTGATACACTCCATCAATTTTCACTCAGCCATGAATATTCCATTGTTCACTGACGTGCCTTCTTCGATCCATTTTCCGATTTCCATCAATGGACATAGCACAATAGCTCTCTTGGACACAGGGTCAGAGATCTCTGCCATCTCCCCTCTTTTCCTCAATAAACATCTGCCCACCATCACGGTGCATGCATGTGAAGGACGTATCCATTCTGTCTTTGAGGGAGAGTCTAAAAAAAGATCAGGTCTCACCGATCCTCTCCATGTTGTACATAATCAACGCTCGACGACGCACAGATTCGAGGTTATTGCTATGAATCATAATGACCCTCCTATCCTTATTGGCATGGATCTCATTCCTAAGCTAGGCATAGGCATCACAGGACTTGCCTCGCTCACTGATCCTAATTCTGACTCGCTTCACATGCAACCTCTACGTGATGATTCCCATGCATTGGACATCACTCCTCCTATAGCCAATGATTCACCAGTAGGCTCTGATAGTCAACGCGCAACCATGATGCGTCTTCTTCAACCTCTCATTGATGCTAATCAGGAAATTCCCAGCGATGCATTTTGCACTATCCCTGCATCCATCGTTAGGCTGCACACAGCCCCAGGC
This sequence comes from Hesseltinella vesiculosa, assembly GCA_002104935.1. Lineage (NCBI taxonomy): Eukaryota > Fungi > Mucoromycota > Mucoromycetes > Mucorales > Cunninghamellaceae > Hesseltinella > Hesseltinella vesiculosa. The sequence goes on from MCGT01000063.1 coordinate 18,441, forward strand.
GCCACAGCCTATCGGCGACAATATCGCACACCTCCTGCTCTCTTCCCTGTCGTCGACGAAGTTGTCCAACAATGGCTACGTGATGGCATCATCATTCAGATGACCACGCCGGATTCCCAATGGAACTCTCCCATCACTTTTACACCAAAAAAGGATGCTGAAGGAAACAAAACAGGCCACAGACCATGCCTTGATCCTCGTCATACCAATGCTCTCCTGCCCGACGATCGCTTCCCCATTCCTCTCGTCCAGGACATTTTTGATCAACTTTCAGGAGCTGCCGTTTTTACCACTCTTGATCTTAAGTCGGCTTTTCATCGCTTCATGATCCATCCCGACGATCAACACAAGACTGCCTTCACACATGGTCGCAAACAATACAAATTTGTTGGATGCCCATTTGGTCTCAAACCCATCTCCAATATTTTTTAACGAGTCATGCAAACTCTCTTAGCTGACTTCGATTTTGCTCTCAACTTTGTTGATGATATCATTATATTCTCCAAAGATCTTGGCACGCACATGCATCATGTTGCCCAAGTGCTACACATTCTGAACAATGCCAACCTCGTCTTGAACCCTGACAAATGCCACTTTGCCCACTCCGCTGTCACCCTCCTAGGACATTGCGTCTCGAGTGCTGGCATCCAAATTAACCCTCGCAAAGTTTCCAATGTCCAGGACTGGCCTCTGCCGCAAACAGGCAAGGACATCCAACGATTCCTAGGACTGGTCAATTACTTCCGTTCTTTTATACCTCGCATTTCCACCATTACCCGTCCACTTGATGCACTTCGTCACGAAGGTCCCATTGCTCATCTCTGGACAGAGGAACACAGCCGAGCATTTTTCGCACTGAAAAATATCCTCCTTGAAGCGCCCATCCTTCATCCACCTGATACCTCACTTCCATTTTATGTTGCCACAGACGCGTCCAACTCAGGTATCGGTGCTGTTCTGTTCCAATTGGACCCTATTACCAATCACAAACGCTACCTCCAATTCGTGGCTCGTTCACTGACAAAAGCTGAATGCAACTACTCTACCACGAACCGTGAACTGCTTGCCATCGTCTTCTCGCTGAAGAAGTTCCGTCAATATCTGTGGGGTACACCCTTCACACTCTTCACAGATCATCGTGCCCTTACATATCTACATACACAGACCGATGTGAATCCCATGATGAGCAACTGGCTGGACACCTTGCTTGACTTCACCTTCACCATTGTCCACCTTCCTGGTGTCGACAACCAGCTTCCTGACGCTCTTTCACGTCTTTTTCCTCCGCAAAAGGAGCTGGTGGGGGGCAATAATAGTCGCAATGGTTCGTCTCCCAACAAAAGAAAAACACGCAAGCTGACCACCAGCGCACACTCTCGCACAGAAACTACAGATCATGAATCCATATTACATGGCACAGTATCACTGCCACCAACACAGTTGACCTTGATCTATTCACACCAAAGGAGACTGTCATCAAACGGTCCCCACATCCGCAACCTCGATGATGAAACTCTCGAGCAACCTGCCACAGATGATGAACGCAAGACATCCTGCAGACACAGCACTTGAAAGGCCACTACGGTGCCACTGCCATGGTAAAGGCTATCAAAGCCATGGGCATCACTTGGCTCAACATCACCAGGCAAGCACAAGCCTTGGCACAGGCATGCCCGCAATGCATGCGATTCAACGTGTCTAGAAATGGCTACCATCCTCTTAAATCTATCGAAGCGAAAGCTCCAGGCAACCACTTTGCCATTGATTTAGCTGGTCCATTTCCCACATCATACGCAGGCAACCACTACCTCTTCGTCATCGTTGACATCTTCTCCAAATACGTGATTCTGGAAGCCATCCCAGATAAGACTGCACTCACAGTCTCTAACGTCTTGTACAAAACTTTTTGCCAATATGGTTTCCCGCAAATCATACAATCAGACAATGGCAAAGAATTTGTTAATGAACTGGTCAGAAATCTACACAGCCAGAAGGGCATTGACCATCGTCTCATCACTCCTTATCATCCTCGAGCCAACGGAGCTGCTGAGCGTGTCGTAAAAACTACCACCACCATGCTTGCTAAGATGGTTGACACCCAGCTTAGAGACTGGGACTTCCATGTTCCCACCATTGCCCTGCACTACAACTCACAGCCCCACTCAATGACAAACACGGCGCCCTATACACTTTTTTTCTTCCGAAAAAATAACGCCCTCATTGACTATCGCGAACCACATCAGAACTCGCCTGAGAAAAACATTCCTCTCCTTGATCAACCTGTTGACCTTAAGGCCATAGAGGAAAAGTTCGCTGAGCTTGAGCACATAGTTATTCCTGCCATCTCCGAAAGGCAACGTAACCTGAGACATGCTATCCAGAGCAAATATGACAAAAAACACATGACCACGTCATTCCAGGTCGGAGATCTTGTAGCCACTCAAGAACCCTTGCTCACCTCCAAACTAGAACCAAAATATCATGGTCCCTTTGAAGTCGTTGAAAAAACCAAAGGCGGTTCTTACTTACTCAGAGACATCCACCTCAATGAGCAACTAAAACAACGCTATGCTCCCTCTCAACTTAAGCTCGTCGCTCGAGCTGGTCATCACACAAACGACCAGGTTGAAGATGAGGAATCCTATGAGATCGATCAGATCCTCGATGACAAGAAAGACTTCAATGGTCGTCATCACTATCTCGTAAGTTGGAAAAACTATTCCCCTGAGCACAATCTTTGGATTCCTGAATCCAACTTCAACCAGAAGCAAATCCTTTTTGACTACTGGAAAAACAAAGGCAACGCCTTGCAAAAACCTCTGCATCCTAGACGCAGCCTCAGAGCTGCACGTCATAACAGGAAGCGATCATAGTCATGGAAAACCTGAAATGACTTGAGGATGACACTCTTGCGTTACCCCTCGCATAATCATAGTGTCACTGTGGAATGATGATAAACCACACCCGAAAGAAACTGACTGCAGAAATATCCTTACTGGTCATTTCTAACAGCCTTGACAAAATCCGCTCTGTCATGACTTGCTGTAACTGTGAGCCACATGATGAATATCCTAGGCGTCATTGACTCAGGCCTCCACACACTGACAATGACATTCATCACATTATAAGAGTTGATGTACCCATTCTGCCTAAGTGCCTGCCGAACGCGTCTTCCTCACCGCAAAAGCTTAGTGGAGTAGCTAACCACACATGAGCCAAGCAAGAGGAATCGACCTCCGCAACTTCAATCGATACCGCAACAATAAGCCGGTCTATGCCAATTTAATCGATCACGAAGCGCACTGTACTTTCCAGCAGTAGATCATGTTCATGTCTCCAGAGGCATTCTAACGGGCTGATCGAACCTGGTGGGGGGCTATGTTAAATACAAAAAAAAAAAAAAAAAAAAAAAAAAAAAAAAAAGGGTATCACTCATTTATTGGCACGTCTCACATCATCGGTCCTCTCATCCCATTCATCATCTTAGATTGCAATCTCCGTCTCCCCTATAAATTCTCAACTTCTATTACAACCTCTCTTCTTTTCCTAATCTCATTCTCACCCTGACTACTTGGCTGAAGTTATGTTCCAACTTAATTTTCCACATCAATGGACGCGTGCAGTGATCTCACTCTTCTTCAATACGGACGTTACATTGGCGATCAATGGTTACTTGGGCTCACCTTTCAAACAAAAACGAGGATTACGACAAGGAGACCCATTATCACCTTACCTGTTCAACATTGCCTTTGAACCCCTCCTACGGCAACTTGAAGATGCAACAAACTGGAAAGGTATCACCCTGGACAACAACAAATTCAAGGGCAAACCTATACACCTCAGTCATATGGCCTACGCAGATTACCTGCTTATATTCATGAACAGAACAGAGCAATGGCACAGCTTCATATCCATATATGAATCATATGCCAAAGCTTCCAATGCAAAATTGAACGTCTCCAAGACCTGTTTCATTTCCCTGGACGGCTCCCCTCAAGATCAATGGCAAACACTTAGTTCAGTCCTAGAAGCGGAATGGCATGATAAAACCAAAAAAACAGCACTGCGTTACCTAGGATATCCAATCTACTCATCAAAGCAGCAACTCAAAAATTACATTTCGGACATGTTAGGCAAAATCTCCCATCAAACTAATATGTTGAAGGCTCGACGTCTATCCGTACGTGGCTCAAGTCTGGTCACCAATTCTCTTTTACTCTCCCGTCTATGGCACATGGCACGAACAACTCCTCTCACATGCGCCCAAGCAACAGAGATTCGCCAGTTAGTTCGACCGCTAGTTCTACCGTTCTAGCCCTACCCGTCCTGGGACACAATAACACTGCCAAAAGAAAGCGGAGGACTAGGCATTATAGACCCATATGAAAAACACACGGTTTGGAATAAGTGAGACCAAAAAGTAGTGTTTTTATTCTCGAGAATGAGATTCGGAAAAGAAGAGAGGTTGTAATAGAAGTTGAGAATTTATAGGGGAGACGGAGATTGCAATCTGAGATGATGAATGGGATGAGAGGACCGATGATGTGAGACGTGCCAATAAATGAGTGATACCCTTTTTTTTTTTTTTTTTTTTTTTTTTTTTTTTTTGTATTTAACAGGATCGACCTTGGAGTAAAGATTGTAGTCGTTGTTCATTTTCGTGGGACAGGTGTGCTTGTCTGGCTAAGGGGTTTTGGACGTCTTGCAGGCAGAGGATGTCCACGTGGTGTTTTTGTCGGTTGATGATGTACTTCAGGAATTCGGATTTGGTGGTGCGGTTATGGATGGTGAGCAGACTCCTTGCGTTGAGGGTTGCTATGCGTAGACTAGGTTGTCTACTCATTGACTTGGTCTGGGGGTGTCGCCCTCGGTTGATCTGGGTACAGGGCGATGTACCGATATTTGCTCTGCAATGCATGACCTACAGTACCAGTATCGGTATTGGTGCGTAGGATCCTCGCCCGCAGGTTTCTCACCGAGGGGGAAGCAATGGTCTCTTCTTGATGTTCCGTCATCTCTTCCATGGTGTCGGTTTTCATCGATGTGCCGATAGCGTAAGTTGCGTGTTTAGATGCAGCTGTACCTGCATTGCCGTTACCGGTAGACGTTCTATCCTTTAAACGAACAGTGACAATTGTGTCTTCGTCCTCATCAGGGGTTCCGGTTACGCTGTCCAACATAGGTTCGTCTTCCGTAGTGATGGTAGTCATTGAATCAGCGTGTTCAGGATCCATGTCGACGTCGCTGTCTGTCTGGGTGTTGTCTGGAGATTCTTCCAGCGGCTCCGTTGTGCCAGTAATGTTGTCCATCTCCAGTGTTGGGTTCTTTGGTAATTGGCTGGGATCTGCGGTGGCATCGCTGGTGTCTGTTGCCAGTGTCGTTGCTTCATGTTTGTGCTCATTCTTGTTCAGGAGCTTGGCTCGGCAGAAGCGTTTGATATGCCCATGTCCTTTACATCGGTAACAGATTACTTCAGCCCATTTGGGGCAGTCCTTGACTCGGTGGTCAGTGCGGCGACAATGAAAGCAGGGTCTGGGCGCTCCACGATATCGTACAGGTGCGGTCACATCCCATTGGGTCAGGTACATTATTCGGGAGAGTGGGAGGTGTGAACTTGAAGCCAATCAGCCGCCCTCACATAGCTTGTGCAACTACTGAGCCCCTGCCTGTAACACAATATTTATTAGTCACAGTCAGAGGACTCTGTTATGATTCCCTCTTCTTCCCCATCTGATTCTATAATCATATAAAAACCAACCACTTCGAATCTCGTATTCTTACATTTTTTTTTTACGAATATTCACGAATCTATAACCCCAATATCAATTATGAATAACAACAACTTTCAACCTGCCCGCATGGGAAGAGCCAACTCTCCCATCCCTGATGGTTTTGTGGAGGCCGACTTCCCGGCCATCACCAGTAGCCCAGCAACGGCTACTTCGTCCAGCGGCTCTACGAGAAGAGTACGCGCTCCCGAGGGAACTGAGGGTCGGGACGGTGTGGTGGGTACCACACCGGTACAAACAAAAAGGCCCGTGGAACTGATGTCCCTGAGCAGAGTGACGCCTCCTCCGTGGAGAGCAGCCCAATCTCTGCCATGGCTCAGATTCCTTCCCCCGCTCTACCTTTCCAAGAGGTAGACGATGATGTCGTGATGAAGGAGGCACCCGCCCCACACACTCCCATCATCGAGGTAGATGGTGACTTTGCCGAAGCCCTCGCTGCTGCTAGACAGGAGCTTGAGGCCAAAGGCAGACTCTACCTGACGATCAGTCAGAGTAGACCCACTGACCCAACCAGGCTTGCGGCAGTGAGGAATGATATCTTGAATATCAAGGATCATATCCAGGTACTGGAGACCGTTGTCGCCTGCTTGCGAACAGAGCCCATACCTGAAGAAGCAAAATGCAAGAAGGAAAAAGACGTTCCTAGGAACAAACCTGTCATTCCAGCTGTATTACCGGCATTGCGCCTAATCGGCATGGATACAGATGGTTCCCCTGATGACCAAAGCCAAAGCAAGTATAAGTCCATGGACGAATACTTCTATGCTTTACAAGGCAAGGCACAGCTCTCTACTGAAGCATTGAACCAGAATTGGCAGAGCGTCCTCCAAATCTCACTTGACTATGACCAATATACTAGCTTTATTGAGTTCGTCAAGAAGAAGAAAGGGAAGGGTACTAAGCTTTCCAACCTCTCATGGTCCAGAGTCAAGACCATGATGATTGATTGTTTCGGTTCTAAGCCGTCGATGAACAATCGCTTGTTGAAAGAGTATGAATCCATGACGATCAGGCGTTCTGAATCTGTGGATGATTACCTGAAGCGTTGGCGTATCGCTGCTATTGCGGCAAAAAAGGACAAAGATCCCATGGCAGCCAAAGTGTTCATCGAGTCCACCAAGACAAATCGGGCCCTTTACAGAGCGTTGCATCTAAAAACAGCCGAGTTAGCTGATTCAGCGAAAGGAGCTCCCACCTTGACAGAAGTCACGAAAGTGGTGGATGCCATTAGTGCCGCCTGGAATTATGACAAACTGTATGGTAGCCATGAACCAGAGCGTCACAGTACCGCTTCCGGTCAGAAAAAATCACTGAACAAGAAGCAGTCAAACAGGCATAGCGCTAAACGCCGTCGGGACGAACCCAGACCGGAAGATCTATGTGATCGTCACGGTAACAATCGGGTCACCCATACCAAGTCGGAATGCTGGAGCAACAACGATTCAGCGAGTAAACGGTACAAGTATGGCAAAGACACGAGACCTGAGACTTCGTCCAGCGCTCGCAATCGACCATCGCCTAAGCAGCCGTATAGCTTCGCAAAGAAGCCCTCGCAGAACCCCCACGCCAGAAGATACATCGTAGACAGTCGGGCCATGGAGGCGCAATGCACACTTTGCGGTTGTCACTTCCGGGACAAGTATACACTTCGTTCCCACCTCAAGCTTTCCGGTCATAACATGCCCAGAGCATCGTCGGACAAGACACCCAATTATAGGGACGCCTTGCCAAGTGACGATGAAGAACCAATGGAAACAGATTCCAAAGGTAAAAAGCATGATGCACCGATATTCTTCAGAATGTCAAGTGTAAAAAAACAAAAAAGAAAAACAAAAAGGGAGCAAGCGCCGATGTCTGAAAATATATTTTTTCCCATTACCATACAGGGCATTGAGACAATGGCACTTTTGGACACTGGAGCCACACATAGCTCCATTAGCCCAATCTTTTGCTCCCGTAATAAAATCAAAATTTACGAAGCTGAAGGGCTCGTCCATCTCGCTGTTGAAGGTCTTGTTTCCAAGAGACTAGGGACTACAGAAAGGTTATGCGTCAAAACCGACACCACCGAGGTTCATTGCGTTTTTGAGGTCATGGATATGCCTCAAGGCACAATAATCACCATCGGCATGGATGTAATGTCTGACCTTGGTATAGCAATCACTGGTCTACCCAGATGGCACGCTTCCTACAACGCAGACGAAATAAGAAAACGCATTACACCAGTTGAAGAGGACGTGATCCACCCAGTGGCTAATGACTCACCAGTGGGAAGCTCGCATGAAAGGACAAGAATGATGGCTACCATTGAACCTTTCATGGCAAGAAATCAAGCCATACCGAAGGGCACGTTTTGCAACGTACCAGAGTCGGTTGTTCATCTCGACACTGAGCCAGGTAAAACGGCATACAAGCGCCAGTACACAGTACCTTGGGCTTTATCATCACGGATGGAAAAATTCATTCAGGACGGTCTCGACGATCTTGTCATTCAAGAAATGACACAAGTGGACACCGCATGGAATTCACCTATTACCTTTGCGCCAAAAAAAGACGCACAAGGTAACAAGACAGACATGCGCCCTTGTTTAGATCCTCGACACATCAACCGCCTATTGCCTGATGATCGGTTTCCATTACCCATCATCGACGACATTTTCGAGCAGCTGAGAGATGCCTCTATATTCTCCACGCTAGATCTCAAAAGTGCATTTAATCGCTTCAAGATTTATGAGCCGCACCAACATAAGACCGCTTTTACATATCAGAACAAGCAGTACAAGTTCGTTGGATGCCCTTTTGGCTTAAAATCTATCTCAAGCAAATTTCAGAGGGTCATGTCGATCTTGCTCCATAAGCACAAAGATTTTGTACTCAATTTCGTAGACGACATTATCATTTATTCTCGGAATTTGGATGAACATACAAAACACATCTGCACGGTCATAGACATACTGACCAATGCAAACCTGATCTTGAACGCAAGCAAATGTCATTTTGCGCAGGCCTCGGTCACACTCCTCGGATTCCAAGTTTCCAAACAGGGTGTCCGAATAGACCAAAACAAGCTTGTCAATCTCGATGAGTGGCCTATCCCTCGATCAGAGAAAGCGGTTCGTAGCTTCCTAGGTTTCGCCAACTACTTCCGTAAGTTCGTGCCTTCGATGTCTGCCCTGACCAGTCCACTTGATGACCTTCGCAACTGCAAGGACGTACCGGGTAACTGGACGCCCAAGCATACGGAATGCTTCAAAGAAATTAAGGCTCGGCTACTACGCAAACCCATACTCGCTTACCCTAACTTCCAGTGGCCCTTCAAGGTAGCCACGGATGCGTCACAACACGGCCTCGGTGCAGTATTGTACCAACAGGACCCCGTGGATACAACTGTCGTTCACTACATTAGTTTCATGGCCAGGTCGCTATCGAAATCTGAACGCAACTATTCTGCCACAAAGAGAGAGCTATTAGCTATTGTCTTTGCTCTCAGACGCTTCCATCATTACCTATGGGGTAACCACTTCACTCTCTACTCTGATCATCGAGCCTTGTCGTACCTTCATACGCAAGAGGAGATCAACCCTATGATGAGCAACTGGTTAGAGACCATTTTGGACTACAACTTTGACATTGTGCACATCCCTGGTCACGTTAACGTGTTACCGGACCACCTATCACGCTTCTTCCTCACGAGCCAACAGCCGGAGGGGGGTAATAAGCGTAGCAACCGCACAGAAGATGTTGAAACAAAGCCAGGGTCACAAACCACAAAAAAGCACAAAACTCAGAAGTGCAGCAAAAAAGAAAAAGAAAAAAGCGAAAAAGTAGAACCTCAAACAATCCTAAGCCGCTCTTGGCACGTGCACCCTGATATGACTCCCATGGATCTCGACACCTTCGAACCCACTGAGGATCTCGCACAGGACCACCCAGAATACAATGCAGCAACGGACATCAAATCCAGAGCATCACACATCAGAAATCTGGAAAATGAGAGTTACTACATACCACCGCTTAGCGAAAGAAAGAAAATACTTGCCACTCAACACTTGGCCGGACATTTCGGAGCTGATTCCATGGTACGAGCCATTCGCAAAAGGCTAGGTATCGACTGGCCAAAGATCCGAGAGGATGCAGTCAGAACCACGCAAGCCTGCGACAAGTGTATGAAGCATAATATCGTGCGCCACGGGTATCATCCGCTCAAATCCATTGAAGCTAAATGGCCAGGCGACCACTACGCAATCGACCTAGCGGGACCATTCCCCACGTCGCATAGCGATAACCATTACCTATTCGTGCTCATAGACATCCACAGCAAATATGTCATCTTGGAAGCAATTCCAGATAAAACATCACCCACGATCGCTAAAGTGCTGCTGAAGATATTTCTCACACGCGGCTTTCCAAAGGTATTGCAATCGGATAATGGCACTGAATTTGTAAATTCACTGGTAAAGCTGCTGACATCCTCATGCAAAGTGGATCACCGCCTGATCACCCCGTATCATCCACGAGCAAATGGAGCTGCTGAAAGGGCTGTACAGACCATTACACGCATGCTAGCTAAACTCGTAGACAGTCAATTGAAAGACTGGGATGAACACGTTGATGCAGTTGCATTCTTTTATAATACGCAACCTAATAGCACAACAGACTCAGCACCACACGATTTATTTCACGGCTGGAGGCAAAATAGCTTAATTGATTATCGCAAAGACCATGAGGACTCTGTTGAGCACAACATTCCTACATGCAACTACGATCAAGAGCATATCCAAGACCGAATCCGAGAGCTGCAAATCGTTCACGATGCAGTGAATGAAAAAGTAAGCCAAAGAAGAAAGGCCGTGAAAGCAGCCTACGACAAGAAACACAAGATGATAGAATTCTCGACTGGGACGCTAGTCGCTATCGAAGACCCTCTCTTGACACGCAAACTGGAGCCTAGGTACCATGGCCCATATCGAGTCGTGATCGTTACAGAAGGAGGTTCCTATGTGTTGGAGGACACCATCACAGGTGAAAGATTGCCAGAGAGGTTCGCACCCTCGCAACTAAAACCAGTATCGGATGATCCTATATTCAAAGACGCAGAAGACGAAGATAACGAGCAACGCTACGTCGTAGAAAAAATAGTCGACCATCGCGGAGAAGTAGGGAAGAGGCAATACCTGGTAAAGTGGAAAGGATACCCTTTTGACGAAGCCACATGGGAGCCCTCGAACAGCTTCGACGACACCGCACTAATTGATCGCTATTGGAGACGTCTCGAACGCGAAGCCATAGCCGCCGATAAGCCCAAAACCTCTGTTGTACCTACCGGTAACGTCAATAGACAAAAAAAGGATAACAAGTTAATGCGCAAGGGACACAGGCAAAGTCAACGTCAAAACACTGGACAAAGAAGATCCACACGCCAATGAGAACAACGTTCCCTTGGTAAAACTGCATTCAAGTAGCTCAAGTACATTGCAGGACAATGATGATATAAGACTACAATCAAAATGATTCAAGAAGTGATGAAATACGAGACTAAACTTTGGAAGAAGAAATAGGACAAACTAATCCAAACAGTCCTTTGCCAAGCACAACAAACACGTAACTCCGACCTGTGGAAGATCTGCAACTTGGTTCTCCGGTGGCCACCAATTTTGGAATCAGCCGCATTGACGCCGCAGCAAGGATCAAAGTTACGAATCTTAATACTTTCACCAGTATGTCTTTGAGCATCAAGCATGTCAAGGTCTGGTGGGGGGTAATGTGAACTTGAAGCCAATCAGCCGCCCTCACATAGCTTGTGCAACTACTGAGCCCCTGCCTGTAACACAATATTTATTAGTCACAGTCAGAGGACTCTGTTATGATTCCCTCTTCTTCCCCATCTGATTCTATAATCATATAAAAACCAACCACTTCGAATCTCGTATTCTTACAGGAGGAAGCGCTCTTCTTCTTCGGTCTCATCTTCCGTCGTTGTCTTGGCCTGGCTGGAGCGATCCAACAGTACCGAGACTTCCCCTTCAAAGAAGCCTCCTCTGGTGTATTTGGAGATCTGCATGAGTTCCCCGTAGTTGCCACAGGATTCCTTGAGCCCATAAATTAGTTCTTTGTTGCCCACCTTAGGGACTCGACTGTTGTGCAGTCGCACCAGATTGGTTGGTGCCATTCCTCCAGCGTTGGCTGGAGTTGCCTTGAAAGTTAGGCCTTCGATCGTGACGCCGGTATTGATTGCCTTGAGTGAGTCTGATTCGTTCTGGAACTTGATACAGTATTTTTTGTGATGATTGGCGCGCAGGATAAAATTTTTAGCAGGCAAAAGAGAACCAATTCACAGGCAAAATAAAATTGATTGCACGCAAACCAGGTCTGATTTGCACGCAAAGCATTTCCAGTGCACGTGAATCTGGTTCTCCAGCCACGCAAACCAGACCCCCGACTCCCGCAAACCTGATCTCCACCTCACGCAAACAGATCTCCACTTCACGCAAACCTGATCTCCACCTCACGCAAACCAGATGTCCGACTCCCGCAAACTTGATTTCGAAGTGCGTGAAGGCATGAGTAGTAGGAATACTGTAAATCAATTTATTTATTTACAGAGGTAGGAGACCAACCAGGGAAGGATTAAATTGCAAAATCAAATCCACTGGAGGATTTCGCTGGTACTCCTTGGCGTAATTGTGACAAGCGCCACGGGATGCACCGGTCACATTCACGATATCAGAATACTTCATTTTGTGAATGTACCTGCATTCCCAAATCTTGTAGCGTACGCATGGGCTTAGTCTTTTGTCAGCCGAATGACTAACGCTGATCGCTTCTTCGACAGCTGGCACCATTACAAAGCTGTTTGGATCCATAGAAGTTGGTTGAGGGGCTTCCTTGCCAAGGCTGTCCAAGATCCTGAAGGTAACAGGGCTGGTATAATCGCATGGGTAAGGTTCGAAGGGCATGATTGTATGAAATCAAAGTAGTAATTTACGAAGTCGAAAATCACGAAGGTATTTATTGCTCGAGCAACAGCCCACTCTTGCAAACTTCCGTGCGACCCAAAAAAGGACACAAAAACAAATGCCCGGAAGTCAAGCAGAGTTTATTTGTTTATTTTTAAATTTACGAAATCCAAACTCAGTTCATCGCATGGTTCTTCCCTAAGCCCCATTTCTCCAAGCTTCTTCATCAGATGTTCAATGTTGATATTTTCTACTCTTGATCCAGAGCTAGAAACTGATGGTTGTTCCTCGTTTCGCGTATTAAAGGTGAACATCATTGTTTCCATGTCTGGAGCATTGCGTTTGATCTTCACGGGGCGGAGGAGGGGAATCTGTTTCAATTCGTTAAACCAGCGCTGCGCTACGCGCTGATGCACACTGTGCCGACGGGCAATCTTTGCAATCGAGACATTGGGATTTTGGATGGTTTCAAAAAGGGTGTCGTGCTTTACCTTATTTGAATATCGCTGATATTGCCTTTTTTTCTGAGTTGGAGGTCGCACGGGTTTTGCCGTCCTGCCGTTTTCTTGTACAAATTGCATTGTCGTGTATTTCCTGATTTGTGTAAATGTCCAATGCTTTTATACTGCACCTGAATCGCCGGCCCAACCTTTTTTTTATTATCGCACTTGCGTTCAAGGTGTCATCCAGGTGAGTTGCTCGCCTAACCTTTTTTTTTTTATTGTCGCACTTACGTTCAAGATGTCATCCAGATGGGTTGCCCGCCGCCCAACCTTTTTTTCTTGTCGCACTTACGTTCAAGGTGTCATCCAGGTGAGTTGCCCGCCTAACCTTTTTTTTTTATTGTCGCACTTACGTTCAAGATGTCATCCAGATGGGTTGCCCGCCGCCCAGCCTTTTTTTCTTGTCGCACTTACGTTCAAGATGTCATCCAGATGGGTTGCCCGCCGCCCAACCTTTTTTTCTTGTCGCACTTACGTTCAAGGTGTCATCCAGGTGAGTTGCCCGCCTAACCTTTTTTTTTTATTGTCGCACTTACGTTCAAGGTGTCATCCAGGTGAGTTGCCCGCCGCCCAACCTTTTTTTCTTGTCGCACTTACGTTCAAGATGTCATCCAGGTGAGTTGCCCGCCTAACCTTTTTTTTTTATTGTCGCACTTACGTTCAAGATGTCATCCAGATGGGTTGCCCGCCGCCCAACCTTTTTTTCTTGTCGCACTTACGTTCAAGATGTCATCCAGGTGTGTTGCCCGCCTAACCTTTTTTTTTTATTGTCGCACTTACGTTCAAGATGTCATCCAGGTGAGTTGCCCGCCGCCCAACCTTTTTTTCTTGTCGCACTTACGTTCAAGATGTCATCCAGATGGGTTGCCCGCCGCCCAGCCTTTTTTTCTTGTCGCACTTACGTTCAAGATGTCATCCAGATGGGTTGCCCGCCGCCCAACTTTTTTTTTTTTTGCACGCCGGAAGACAGGCATATAAATTACGGGCAAGGATTATTTCTGTTCCTTTCTAACTTATCATAATCAAATGGCAACAAACGATATTTGGAATATCCGTTCGACAGACGAGATCAGCGACTCCGAAACCATAGAAACTGCCTCAAGTTTGTCAATGGAAGATGAACTTAGCTTACTCGCGGGCACCTATCAAACGTTTGATGGCTGCCGTCCAACCAAAAGCAAGCATTCGGCACCAGCTGGTGAACTGCAAGTAGCAATGGAATTCAGGCCAGGTGATGATAGTCTGGAGCTTGGACGCGGTCAATTGATAACATTCAAAACATATCAAGCTTTATACAAGCGTCAAATCGCACCAATGGATTTGGATGGTCCCTCGGATGTCGTCTTACCAAAAAAGGAACCGCTCACTTCAAAACGCGGCGCATACCGTGTGTATACTGCTGCTCAAGTAGAAGAACTGATAGATATGGTGGCTAACAAAGGTAAGCAATTATTATTTGATGTGAATGGTATGAACTGATTTTTATTACTGCTTTTTTTTTTGCCCGTTTCATTATGTTTTAGGTTACACGGCTGCAGGAGCAGGTAGAGTCGTTGGGATCAAGGAGCGCACCGCACAAGGATACATGGCCCTGTTTTGGAAAGATGAGCAACAGCGCGTGCCTATACCTGGTGTGAAGCACAAAAATGGTGGAAATAGAAAGCTGTTTCAGGAACACACAGATTTTCTTGTAGCGTTTTTTGATGATGACCCTACACATACTTTGGCTGAAGCGAAATTTGCTTTGGAAGAGCAGTTTACCCCTATGACAATCTCTGCATCTGGTTTACGGAATCATTTGCGCTCACACTGCATGCTGACACTCAAAAAGGTACAAATTATCTCTGATGCAAGAAATTCCCCAAGAACCAGGCAGCTTCGTCGTGAAAAAATTTTGGAATGGAATGCACTCCCAGATTTTAACTTCCTCAGCAGCTGTGTCTTTTTGGATGAAGCCGGTTTCAACCTTCATCTCCGCCGTGGTTTTGGTTGGGCTACTCGTGGGAAGACACCCAAGGTGAAAGTGCCAGCATCAAAAGGACCAAATATCACCATCCTTGGAGCCATTTGCGAGCTTGGTATTATCAATCTGACTTTGCGTAAGCCAACAACGACTATGACCTCTGACAAGAATGGAAAAAAAATGAGGGCAAAAGCTGGGACAAGAACCGAAGACTTCCTGGCATTCGTCGATGATGTCTTAAGTTGCCTGGAAAATGATGGTATAAGTGGAAGGTATATCATTATGGACAACTGTAGAATCCACACCGGTGACAGCGTCAAGGCCGTGATCAAGAACCGTGGCTTTAAGCCAATGTTTTTGCCACCCTACAGCCCATTCCTCAATCCCATTGAGGAATGTTGGGCCAAAATCAAGGCAGGTGTGCGCAGATCTCCCTTGGATGATCAAGACTCTCTGGCGCCCAGAATCCGTGAGGCTGCGCTTACCGTGACGCCAAGCGATTGCCAAGGGTGGATCCGGCACTCCCTCACCTTTTATGACCGTTGTTTGAGCATGGAGGAGATGCTCTAGATCCCCCCCTTTTTTTTTACAATAAACAAAGTTTTTTTTTTTTTTTTAAAAAAAAAATGCGACTTTGCGTGCACTTGAGATCTGGTTTGCGTGGGGTGGAGATCAGGTTTGCGGGAGTCGGAGATCTGGTTTGCGTGGCTGGAGAACCAGATTCACGTGCACTGGAAATGCTTTGCGTGCAAATCAGACCTGGTTTGCGTGCACTCAAATTTATTTTGCCTGTGAATTGGTTTTCTTTTGCCTGCTAAAATTTTTATCCTGCGCGCAAACCATCACTAAAAATTCTGTATCCAGCATCAGCATATCCTTCTTATGGAAGTCGCTTTGCACGGGTGAAATTCCGACCACAGGTCCCAATTTATCTTGTACCACCTGGTACACCTCGACAATATTGGTAAAAAATTTTGTTGGGACAGTTTGCAGCACGTTGGATAGGTCAAGTGCTGCTTCCAGGATGCGTTCAGCATCACTGATGGTCTTGCGAGCCATCAAATCTGGTTCTTCGAATAGTGTTTCAAAACTTGGCTTGGTTGCGCCGAAGAAAGTATCTTTTCCGGGTGCCATGTCAACACCCCTTGGAATCGTTGCATTGCATGTCCGTTTTGCAATTTCTGCATACGAGATGACTGTTGTGCCTCCAACTGTCATGGTGGTCACTAGTAGATGGTCTGGGTACGTTTGGTTTCTTTCAACAGTTAATGTAATGACGAGTTATGTGGTAGTCAAGAGTTTTTATTCGTGTAAATTTTTATCCGTTCCGAAAAAAGTGGATTACACGAAAGAGTTCTCTTTGAAGGAGGTGTAGGCAGCCTGGGACGAGACCATACATCGACGGATGTCTTTGGGTGTTAACTCTTCAAAAGGGACAAATTTGCCGTTGGGGCGGAAAAGGCCCACCATTCTGTTAGGGAGTGAGACCCAGTTGGGTACCCACCACACCGTGCCGGCCCTCAGTTTCCTCGGGAGCGCGTACTCTTCTTGTAGAGCCGCTGGACGAAGTAGCCATTGTTGGGCTACTGGGGATGGCCGGGAAGTCGGCCACCACAAAACCATCAGGGATGGGAGAGTTGGGTTTTCCCATGCGGGCAGGTTGAGAGTTGTTGTTATTCATCGCTGATGTTGTGGTTGTTGATTCAGGAATATTCGTAAAAAAAAATGTAAGAATACGAGATTCGAAGTGGTTGTTTTTATATGATTTTGAAATCAGATCGGGGAAGAAGGGAGAGTCATAACAGAGTCCTCTGACTGTGACTAATAAATATTGTGTTACAGGCAGGGGCTCGGTAGCTGCACAAGCTATGTGAGGGCGACTGATTGCCTTCAAGTTCACAGGGCTTCTGTGACGAACATCAGTGCTGGGTACGGCGCTACCTGTTTGACTTATGTCGATAGGGGCTGCAACCCAAGGAAGGCTTGCCAAAAACGCAGTTTAACCGGGCACAGAAAAAGCATGTGCAGGTTGTCTTCAGTCGCTCCGTTACAGTGTATGAAAAACACACGGTTTGGAATAAGTGAGACCAAAAAGTAGTGTTTTTATTCTCGAGAATGAGATTAGGAAAAGAAGAGAGGTTGTAATAGAAGTTGAGAATTTATAGGGGAGACGGAGATTGCAATCTAAGATGACGAATGGGATGAGAGGACCGATGATGTGAGACGTGCCAATAAATGAGTGATACCCTTTTTTTTTTTTTTTTTTTTTTTTGTATTCAACACAGTGCATACAGGTGTGTGGCACTGCGCTGTTCCACTTGGATCGAATCTTGGCCGTAGGGACTTTGCCATGCAGAACCCGCCACCATACTTCTTTAACATTGGGGAGAGCAGGGTGTTTCCAGAACCAGCGCCATTGGGCTGCCGTGACCCGGTGGATGGCATGTGCTTGCTTCGGTGGGCACGTGGGGTACATCTTGTCCTTGTTAGCAGTAGACAGACTCCTGCGGATCTCACCGGTGGACATTGACCAGGTTAGGAGGGGGTTGGTGTCGATCTCTACCAGAGCTTTGCGCGTGTTGCGTATGCAGCCAGGGGGGCCCAGGGAACGCGGCCATCCCCATCCCAACAGGTCGGAAGCGCGATTGGCGAAGAGGTCTTTGCCTTTGTTTTCTCGGATACGTCTGCCAACAAAAGATCGTAAGGCGAGCGCTTGGTATATTGGGTCGATAATGCCCAGTCCTCCTTCCAGCTTCGGCAGACAGGCCACCTTGTCCAGTAGTTTGGGCTGTTTGTTCCAGACATAATCGATCACCAGGCGCCGAATGCTTCTTAGAAAGCCGGCTGAGAGAGGGGCCACATGTGACACATGCCACAGTCGTGAGAGAATCACAGAGTTAGCCAGCAGAGACTTGCCCATGATGGTAAGGCCTCTGGGGCGCAGGACGTTGCAGTTGGCTTGGGCTTTGGCAATCAGTGCGTTCTCGGCTGTTGCTCGTTGTTCCCTCGAAAATGTCAGGGGGTAGCCAAGGTCAGTGGGAATAAACCCGGTGTCAACAAAAGGAAATTCATTCTGGGCAAGATCTGCGTTGTAGTTTCTGAAAAGCATTGCCCCTCGTGATGGCTTTCCAAGATATAAATCAATGGCTCTTTTACATGCCAAATACAAAGCCTGATTGTTTCAGAATCAAAAACGTTTCTTATGGCATTGAGCTGCCCTTGGTCTTTGTCGCTGAAAATGAACCGAGGTCTTATTCCGTGCTGATCTTTCAAGGCCAGAAGGAACAGACTGATTGCATTGACACGGTAGCTGTTCACGCTAAGGATGTCTTGATCTTCGTCCTGGCTATTGAGTGGACCAGTTGGGCGTTTTACAAGTAGATATGCTACTGGAAACCCGCACCCCCTGATGTTGGCAATCAATCCAAAGAGTTCAAAGGATTCACGATTGGTCTTAAACGTAGAATCAATGTGGTATTCTTGGATTTCATCACTGTGGATACCAGTGCAGACGGAGAGAAAGGGAGTGTAGAAGCTAATAAACTGGCTCTGCCCATCATCATCGCGGAACGTGAGCTAATTTAACAGAAAAAAAGACAATTTCATTTTGAATGTTGTGAGCGTTTATATTTAAGTAAAACTACAATCGGCCGGTCGTATCACGTGCATTGCCTTGCTGCACCTTTACCTCTCTCCCTCTCCTTTTTTTTTTACCTGTCCAAAGCTATTTTCTGATTCATACAATCGGATGAGATACTGGGCAGATTTCAACGCGTTGTCTTCTGATCGGTAATACCTTTCCAACGCTTGGTTGTATCAGTAATACGTTTGGGCATACGTCAATGCTGGTGCGGGAAACACGCGAGAAACCTCTTCGTAGACATCGATAGGGCTCCGATGAGGGGCTAATTCGTGGATAAACCGCCTCACTTGACCATCAACGGAGCCACGCAACGACGTATCTAACGGGTGGTTGCTGTCATCATGGTGTAGCGTACAGTGGATCCAGCGCTGTTGTTCATCCACAAAGCCAATCAAGCGGTGTGGAATACGTCAATGATCGGACCAAAAGGTGAGATTTTATTGAGTATTCAGATGAAGAAGAAGAAAAAAGATAAATAAAGTCGTAAAACTAAATAATAAAGTGACATCGGACGGAGTCCGAATGTCGACAATCCAATTGCTGCTGGATTAACCGATACTCGTTTTTTGTGAGTCAATGGTGCTCGAGAACCATTGACTGATGTGAACTGCGATCTTTTCTGTTTTGTTTAGTAGATGATCATCTCACTTATGCTCGTACTTTACAAGCGGCCATTGCAATCAGCAGTTATTATACGGTCGTGCAACCGTTGCGGCTCGCTTTCTAATAAAATGATTATGTATGAGGCTTCATTTTTTCGTTTACCAATTGCCCTTCATCCACACATCTCGTTACCTGGCATTTGACGCCGGAAACTGCTGGAATTAGTGCAAGAGGCGTAAAACGAGACTGAACTGCGTCGGAAGGGATCCCAGATTCTTGTGAGATAGAACTCGAATCCAGAAACTTCGTACATATACACGAGCAGCCTACGAATGATGGCATCAACTGGAACACCTACAAGCTCATCGGGAAGGTGCATGTTGATGGGTAGAGTGTTGTTTTCGCTGAATTGAGAGTAAAATTCAGAAAGCTCGTCCCAGTTAATCATGGCTTCGGAAGGAGGAGTGCGCTGTTCGGTAGCTTTGTTTCGGCAACGGATGCAAGTACGATACCAGCACCTACGGCCTTCAAACTCGATCAAGGCTCGTTTACTTTTGCAATCAGAGCATCGAGCAAGTGGTGTAGACGCAGTGGTCGACTGAACCAACTGTGGATGAGGTTCAGTAAGAGGAAAGTTGTTGTTTCCTCGTACATTTTGACCTCGATTGAATCTTTCAATTGACGCATTAACTAGGCGTCCAAAGCTGCGGGAAGTCATGTTTTAAAGAGCTGATCAATTAAGGAAAGAAATAAACAGTCCATCCACTTTTTTTTTTTTTTGAACGATTCAAACAAATAGTCCGCCAGCTTTTTTTTAACGATTTGGCCAGATGCCAAAACAAGAACCATGAGAGGTGATGATTAGATGATTACCAAAAAGAAAGAAGGCATTTTATTGGGTGGTTTTTATCCCTGTGCCTATTCTTTTTTGTTGGAAGCACTGTAAAAAAGCACACACAAACAGAAGACACAAGATCTGGGGTCGAACCCTGAACAGTCCATTCGGCCATACGTCACCCCCCATCGACGATTATTTGGAACACACAAAGAAGTGTGAGCTTGAAACCAATAAACCGCCCGCACTTAGCTTGTGCTGCAACAAAACTGAGCCCCTGCCCGTAACACAATATTTATTATTATTATTTTTTTTTTTGTATGGGGGATCATTTATTGTGGACATGTAATAACAGGGCATATGACTAAGTAGGAGCTCTTAACATGCTCACGCTCTTTTAGGTGTCTGCAGCAAAGGAGCGGGCCCAGTATGCTGCCCAAACGTCGGACATGATTTCTGCAAAGGAAAGGCGATCTTCAACTGGGAGGTTGGACGGGGAAAGCAAGCCGCGGGCTATTTCTTCCAGATTTTTGGCTGGGAAGACGGATGACCATTTCTGCCAGGCTAGGGGACAGCTGGCAATCAGGTGTAGGTCGGTTTCAGGGGTGTCGGGGCAGGCGTTGATTCGGGAGGCCATACCAGGTATGTAAGCGCATCCGGGAAGGTAATTTACGGTGTAATAGTCGCCACCAAATACACAATATTTATTAGTCACAGCCAGAGGACTCTTGATTTTCTCATTTCCTCATCCCGATTTCCCAATCATAAAAAACCCACTTTGAATCTCGCATTCCTACAAGAAGACCAGCCTAAGCTACCAAGAAAGGATCACCCAGACATTAGAGTCGAGCACTCCAGTTACTCAGGCCCCTACTGATATGGAAGAAGACTATTTGGAGAACACCTGGACGGAGGATGTCCATCACGAAGTGGATACTCAAGAAGACACGGAGCTCGAAACAGTAGGTTTGACTGACCCTGGTATACCGGTGGCCACCCCCAAACCTTCCAGTATTATTACTAGGAACGCAACAAAGAAAATGCCAAATGAAGACGCTTCCTCTGCGTCCTCGAAGCGTAAATCAACGGTGACACCATTGCGTAGTGAACCATACACCAAGAGGTCTTTAAATTTAACCAATGAAGCACTACAGATCTCCTCTGCTTCGCCGACAGCACGCAAGAGATCCATCTTGGCCACGCAGAGATGAGAACAAAGCCGCTCAACGAAAGAAAATCAGCTGGATTTATCCCAGACTGGATTTCCTTCCCTCAGACAACAACCATCATCAATGTGAGTAATCACACTCATATTCGCATAGCTACGTGACACACGTGGCCTCCTTAAACTCACATCAGCATCCGACACATCCACGACTGCCAAGCAAGTCTCCACCTTTATTCACTCACAAGAACTTGCGGCTGATATTGTCTGCCTTCAAGAAATCAAGCTGGCGTCTGCTAATAACCATCTGAAGACCACCTCAACCGTTCATTTTTTCACCAAACACGTTGGTATCATAATCCTCAACAAACACCTCGAAGTTAAAGACACCTTCGTCTCCCTGGACCAACGAACCATGTTCATAAAAGTATACCATAGACAAACACAGCAAAGCCTCACTGTCGTCAATGTCTATGGCCCCGCAACAGCCTCCAGGGATGTAAAATGCCAATTCTTTGAGAATCTATACTCACTTCCTCCATTTGCAGATGGCTCGGTCCTCAATGGCTCGGTTGTGTGGGAATACGAGATTCGAAGTTGGTTTTTTATGATTGGGAAATCAGATCAAATCTGGTTCTTCGAATAATGTTTCAAAACTTGGCTTGGTTGCGCCGAAGAAAGTGTCTTTTCTGGGTGCCATGTCAACACCCCTTGGAATCGTTGCATTGCATGTCCGTTTTGCAATTTCTGCATACGAGATGACTGCAGTGCCTCCAACTGTCTTAGTGGTCACTAGTAGATGGTCTGGGTACGTTTGATTTCTTTCGGCAGTTAATAGTTTTTCTTTGTGTAAATTATTATCCGATCCGAAGAAAAGTAATACACGAAAGAGTTTTATTAACACAACCAAGACGTATGTACCTAGGAAAATCTACAGGCTACTGTCATCTCTGTACAGATAACCGACACGTGGAAACGGACAGACGCTTCTGGCTGGCCTGCCCGGTAAAAGCAAGTTTCGGAAATCTCTTTGGCCACAGGAGAACTGGCAGGAAGTCCAAACCGACGTCTCCAAAGCCATCTGGGCCCCACACCAGGCGGATGACGAACTACTGGCGGAGGTCGCTTGGGATATGTTAATTCTGTGGAGATAGCATTTCACCTGCATCTTCAACGAGATGCCATGAACTCAGGAAGCAACGAAAACAGCATGGAAGTCTCACATGTCGATGCTATCACAATGAAAAAGTAACCCTCATCTGACCAATGCGGGGTTATAGTACAGTATATGTTTGTTCAGTTATGATTACAGTATGCCCCTTTATGAAGTAATAAAAGAATTATGTTTGCCTGCTCATTCACGGCTTAAAAATAAACCTGATTCCCGCGAATTTTTTTTTTTTTTTTTTTTTTTTTTGCCTACAATGACGTCCATGGACATTGACGGACCAGAGTTCATTCTGGAAGTGAATGAGGCAATCGCTGCTGTACGATTAAAAAGAACAGGCGATAGACACGATGCGCAGGTCCTTTCCGGGCACAATTTACCCCCAAGTAGGTACGCCTCGTATTGGCAAGACTCGATGCTAATAACGCTATTTGATACTTGATTTGTTAGATGCGTTTCAGCAATTGGCAGTTATCGATACCAATTTTATTATCACTGGACTAAAATATGTCGACGAACTTGTCACAGCAGCAGAAAGAAATCCGGGTGTCTTTTTGATAGTCATCCCTTGGATTGTTGTCAAAGAACTCGATAAACTCAAGATGCAACGAAAAACGAACACGACGGTAGAAGGAAAAGCAGAAGCTCTTGGTGACCTTGCTCGGGCAGCAATGCGTTTTCTACAAACAAAGTTAGAAAGCAAGTCAATCGCACTGCGAGGGCAACGTCTTGATGAAGTTTATCAGCATGATAGGGAGATCCTCGGTGCTGACGATCGTATTCTCGACTGTTGCATGTATTTCAGATACAGGCTGGAAAAGCCTGTGCTACTTCTTTCCAACGACAGGAACTTGTGTATTAAATCTATGATTCACCATATCGACTCACTATCCTTGGAAAGAAAAGCGAAAATGAAAGAGCTGCTGGGTTTGATGTCTGGTGATTCCACTGTAAGGACTTGCTCTCCAACCTCTATTTTTGCCCTCCTTTCTAACTGCTTTCATGCTTGTATTGACAGGGCATGCAAATTGATGGTGGTTATTTTTCCGCACTGACTGATAAGGAGCACACGCACGACCTATCTTTTGTTAATGACGAAGATGTGGATATGCTTGGCCCTGAAGACATTGTTGACGATGCTGATGATGAAAACAAAAACACTGGAACAAAGGCATCAAAACATGCCGCGCAGCCAAAGGGTCTAACAACCAAATCTGAAATTATTGCATCGCGCTCCCACTGGCGCAACGAGTACTATCGGCGTGGCATGGATTTAAAATAAATCAAAAATTTAGTTTTATTGTTTTTACATTGCGGTTGCAAACATCATTGTTGCTGCGGCGCCAGCTTCGGCCCCTGCATTTCCAGTGCCAGAATGACCGCTGCCAGCTCCTCCGTTTGTGCCCCCGTTCCCATCAGTATGGCCACGGTAATCGTCGTCCTCATCGTCTTCACTTCGGTATCGAGTATCCCGGGGTGGACGCTGTAAACCTTCAGAATGTAAGCGGTCACCAGTAAGGCGGCTTTGGTCCAACGGATGGTGCTGGTCATTGGTCCCATGATCATCGCTAGAACCAATGGGTTGTCGTGGAAGGCTGTAGTTGACTCCAAGACGCTCACATTCGTCCTTGAGTTCATACATGAAGTTGTTGTGTCGCATTGATCTATCGCCAGCATCTTGCCAATTACTGGCATGGCAAAAGTACATACTGAGGTCCAATTTGTTTTGGTTTTCTACCGAAACAACGGACAGCGAAGCACAGTTTGGGGTGTACATCTTGGGGAACTGGTTACACCAATCAAACATATGCTCACGCAATTGGTGGATTTTCCATGTGGGTGTCTTGAAATCCACATTCAGTGCTTAGAAATGAAAGAGTCAGACACATGGGGAATGGGTTATAAAAGCGTATTACCAATTGTTTCACCCATCGGACCCGCGCGTCGCACATTGATAATATAATGCGTAGACAGGACAGAATTTTTCACATACACAACGGATCCATCCCATTTTCTATATAAGCACTCGTTAGCACCGTGCAATTAACGAGTCCAAACTTACATGAATGTTGTGACAAGCAGACCAACGTTATCGACCGTAAAGTTATCAGTGCCAATGAACACTCTGTCACCGGCATCAAAAGGGTGCTAAGAAAGTAAAATAAAATATATTAGTTCATCCATCCTAGAACACAATTTTTGAATGCGTTGGGTAAACTGTTTAAGTGCCTTCAACGTACAGTGACAAATACGAATATGACTGAATCAAACGTTTCTTTCGCAGTGTTGCCAAAAATGAAACTTGCAGCAATAAATGCTGTCCAGAGAGGGTACAGATCGCTGCCAACGTTGATTCCAAAAGAGGCGCAGACAATAACCATCTATTCGTTGACAAAAAAAACATAAACAGCATGTCTCAGGCACCAAAGAAATTACCCAAATGGCGGTAAACACGACAAGCAAGATAATATCCATCTTGCCCGTTGCTTGGGACAGATCACGCATAGAACGGGCAAGGTTCTTTCTTTCTCTGTAAATGCGTATGCAGCCTGACCGAAGCTCCCGCTTACTGATATCCCCATTATCATCGACATCAAAGAGCCGAAAAGCCGATGATGCTTCATCTTGAGTGCGGAAATAAGGATACAAATCAGACTCGACTACGTGTTCTCTTTCTGGATCTGGGCCCATCAAGTTGTAATAGATGCGCTTAGCAAGAGATTTGGCTTGGGCCGATGTGCTTTGGTTCTTTCGGTTGTTGGTATTGGACTTGATTTTCTTGTATCCGCCTTTCAAAAGTTTTCCAGGGATAGCAGTGGTTGAGTTGAGGAATGTATGATCACGGGAGATCATCTGCGGTCTTCGACGACGTAGAGTTTGTTCGGAGGAACTGCGAGCTTCATCTTGGCTACCAGTTGATCTAATAACTTCATCTGGCTCGGTGCGCGGATGCACATCCTCAGCTCTTCCAGGTGGGGTCTGCAGGATTGAAGAATCCAGGCTGTCTTCGCGCTTACGGTTTCCCTTGAGCTTTTTGGTAAGCCCGGTTAAGTGATACTTTGGAGGCGACGATGATGTGAAACCGTCGGATTCGTGGTTAAAGTAGTCCTCTTGATGCTGATCAAGCGGTGGAATAGCAATCAATGTATCCACATTTTGAGGGGGGAATCGGACGCTGTTCGACGTTTCCACATTACTAGAAGGCGTGTTGATAATCGACGCTGGTTGGTTCTTTTTATGATCCATAGAATGAGAACGGCTTTTCACAGTGGAAGCAATATGGGTGACATTGCTTGCCAAGTTGGATACGTTCTTGGTCACGTTTTTGGCAGCCTTGCGGCCAATTTTTGTTAACAGAAATTGTTGGGGAGTCTTCCTCTTTACTTTTTTAAGCTTGTCCAGAACCTTTAACGCACGGTCGTTGTTTTCGATTCGATTCCCGTATGCCTTCCTAAAAGCGGTGTAGTAGAATAAAGAGGTTAGAACCACAAATTCCTCTGGATTTGTACCACTTACTTGTGAAACGAAGTGACTAATGAACAGTATTAAAGAAAGACATTAGAATCGACTCGTCGGAGGCCTGGCCATTTCCTTACCAATAAGTTGCAAGATAAACTTTTCAATAAACACAAGCAAAGCAGCGAAAAAAAAACACTGCCAAACTTGAGTAATAACTGTAGCATAATAAGGGATAGTGATTTGGTCAGGAAGAGGGACATGCCTTATAATAAATGACCAAGAGCCCCAACCCCAAGCAACAATGAGTAGGAATTTTACATATGAGCGAAGTGCCATGTAATACTATACATTACCCAGCGAGTAATTTAATTTAGTAATTTCCAAACGTACTTTGTGACGAGCTTACCGATAAGCGCATGCGCAGGACTTCTGTGTTTTGAGGCCGCAAATAACCCACAATTTTTTTAATTGCCCAAGGCAAAAGCTCCACAGCAACTTGCGAAAAAAAGCCAATGCACCACATAAAAGCAAGAAAACTGAACCATAGCTGGAGATTGTATGAAACCATAGTTATATCTTCTCTATAGACAATAAAAATGGCAACATCCACTGCAATTAAACAGAGAGCAAAAAAGATAATGGCTGTCCATGCAAGGTAAGACGAGTTCTTTGACAAGCAAATAAAGAGCCGGCTGTGTTTGATGCCCTTTTTTCCATCGTCATCGTCTTCATCGTCACGGCCAGTCCAATCAAAATTATCACTTCTTTTTTGGAATGCTGGCTCGTCTTCACCAGACAAAGTGAGATCTGGAGCCGCCACCAAAGCTGGGCCAGCCAAAGACGATAATGGGATAGAAGCAGTAAGGCCATCTTCCAAAAGAATATCGTCGTCAGTGGTAGTTGCAGCACTGCTGTTTGCAGTAGTCCCTTGAGGGTCTTCTTCGTATTCTGAAGTTCCTGTCACGACATCGTCAACTGGTATGTCTTCAGCTTCAAAAGTTTCAACTTTTTCGCTCATAGTGTGTGAACAAAAGGGGCAAGGGACGAAAAAAAAAGGCAGAAAATGATTTGATGTCGCATCTGAAACTTGGGTTCAAAAAAAGCCACTGGCGAATAGGAAATCGTGGAATTTACTGCATTCAATTTTTTTGCTCCAAAAACAAGATTCTTCGTTTAAGTTCTTGTTCCCGAGCCAGCAATGATTTTTTTTCTGATTCCAACAGAGCATTATTCAGCACGAGCTGAGAATTTTCAGACTGCAGCTCCTTGATCTGATTTTCCAAACGTTCAATATGGAGCAGCTTCTTTAACCTTGACTTACGCGCTGCATGCGTGTTCTATTGATTATCCCCGTTAAAAACGTCTGGTAATAGACACAGGTCGACTTTATACCCTTACTTTTCTACGTTTGATCGTATCCTCATCAAGACTGCCATCTTTTGAAGGTGCTGGCTCCGGATGCTTTCGAATGCCTCTTGGCTTCGGTAATGGCTTTGAAAGTTGAGTAGGCGATGGCACCCCTTCTCTGTGTGGCTCAAATGGCGGCCTGTCATCCCTGCCACCCCAGGAAATATTGAATACGCCATGCCTAGCACTCGTTAAATTTGCTTTTGCAAGTTTGGGTGAATCTGAGATGCTCCATTTAGTACTGGAGCTCGCTTGACCTTCGCTTTCTCGGACGTCGGTGCTTCCGATGGTATCTGATTTAAAGATGCTAGTGTCATTAAGCGGAGGGAAGAATGGATACGACATTTGTAGTTGGTGTTGTTTATTCAAGAGAAGAAACAAGGAATAAAAAAAAATGTGACAAGTTTTGATTGGCTGTCTCAAAGCTGCAAAAAAAAACAAAAGAAAAAGTCAGCTGGTTTCGATTTGACAATGAGTCTTACAATTGCATCCATTTTTGTCAATACATTCAGAACACTGGCAACCACTTCTATGGACAGGTCTGCTCCACTGGGTATTTCTAATTTTCCACCTTCGCCAGCAAAGGGCCAAGCTGAATAGTCATTCATCAACTCGTCAACTTTGCTAAATGCCTGTTCTCTGGAGTCTGGTTCCAAGAATAACAAGGCATTCTCAAGCACGTTTGCTGCATATGCTGCGCATATCATTGACACCGCTCGAAGATAAGCGAATGGGATATTCGTGGCAGTTTCGATTGACTGGGGGGACATACGACTAGTGAGCATTGTGCATACTAACTTCACAAGGTTGGTTTTGACAGCTGTGTCAGCCACAGGATGTGTTGCCATGTCAAACAGTAAAAAGTTGCGCTTTTCTGTTCGTAAGATGCCTTTGTCAACCAAGCCTTTTGCTAGCCTTTCACGCACTTGCTTTAGCTGATATCCGATTTTCATGACATTCCAGGTCTCACCTGCAAAATTTTACAACAGTTGCAGCTCATTCATAACGGTGTATTTTACATCAACTTACCGCTCATCAAATCTATCCAGCTGGCCACAGACATTTTGTCACTGACTTTCATCATCTTTAGAGCTTCATCTAATAGCACCTCTCCTGTTAATTTATCGTTGATAACTTCAATGAGCCGATCAGATAGCGGGTATTTGCGCCGATTTGCATCTTTCACCATGGCAATACGTCCCCGAAATGCAAGTTCCATCACTATACATCCACGCAAAGCATAACTTATGCTGTCATTCCAAAAGGATAGATAGCCCTATTCAAAGCATCATTTCATTCGTTTTGGTTTCTTTCCTTGACCTTGACTGGGGTTCCTCTTTCTTAATGCAAATTACCTGCTTATCTTTTAAACCGAGTAATAGTACCTCTTCCATTAAAGTAAGTCGAGGGATGGATTTGGTGTCATCAATATCTCGAGGATCAGATGCCACTTTTTTCTCGGAATCAAAAGACTCCAGATGATGTTGTTGGATGTTGTCTTGAGAATCATTGGCTTGAGAACCGCTTCCACCTCCACCTACTCTTCGTCTCGTAACGGTAGACATTTTGTTAATATCGGATTATAATTGAGTATAAACGTTTGTTATAAAAATAAAAGATTTTCAAAAAAAAAACGAAAGGGGTGAAGTAAAAAAAGGAAGAAGGGGGCAATATCTTGTAATTCCAGGCTGACGAGGAATCGCGGTATGGATGCCGATTACCAAATTTGGAAAGATTAAATTCATGGTGAAGAATGTCAGAAAAAAATATATAAAAAAAGCTTATAATGTCTTCACAATTTCTTCGTTCCTTCAAATGCACTTGCGCTATAGACATCCGAATAATAACATTAATCAAGGCCAGGAAGCAGATGAACCTTATTGTGGGTCGAGTCAGCCAACTGATTATATCTGCAAAAAAGAGGTTATCACTACTTTGCCATCTTATCCCACTCAGTCTTGCCTTCTTCATCTGGCCATCGTGACTTGCTCCGCGTTCGCCATTCGAGCATGGAGTTTTGGTGCTCCAGCTACCATTGTTGATAATGAGATTTTGATAGGGCAGCAAATCAACTGGCTCTTGGAAGGCAAATTTTATATCGGAAACGGTCCACCAATGGCAGCCATGGTATATTCGCTTGTGGCATGGATGGCTGGGTACAAAGGCAATGAATTGATTTTATATTCAGGACAGTAAGTTATACTGACAAGTAATATTGGACTATAACTTATTTATGTCTTTTTCATAGAATGCTATATATTTTTCCTCTCGAGATACTTCGTTGGTGGTCTCTGCTCCTTGGTACTTTATTGGTGCCAAGTACCTATTTCTTGGCACGAACATTCAATGCGCCCCACAGAGTATGCATGTTAGCATCAATGTTCGTTGGTTTCGGTAAAGTGCACGTGCTAAATTTTTGTGCGCTGACAATGGTTTCTCTTCTTAGAGAATGGAATGGTAGCCGAATCACGATTCATCTCGGAGCAAACGCCATTTTTGTTGAGTAGCTGCCTGGCTTTGACAGCATTTTTCAATGCACAGGCAAATAGGTAAAAAGTGGACTATCGCGTGCTTTGTCAATTTATCGTAAATATATTAGTCCTAGTTTCAAAAGTATGATGATTGGAAGCTGCATGCTGGGCATTAGTATGGCGACCAGATGGCATGGGGCCCTCATAGTTATCCAATTGTTGGTCTTCAGTATGGTTATTGCATGGAAAGACATGTGTAACCCTAGATTAAGCTTGGTAAGAATCGGGAGTACCGTTCAACAACTGACAGTACACTAACTTCAGCCTATTGCTTTAGCAAGCTACAGTTAAGAATTTCACCTATCAGGTGGTAGCTTTGACACTTGTACCCACCTTGGTGTATTGTTTGGTTTTCCAGGCATATTTTTTGGCTGTTCCCAATAGTGGGGAACATGACCTCCTCGTGGATTCCAAGATTAGGTATTCGTTGATCGGTAACGAATTTGGGCCAACCCAACGCCGTAAGTACATAAATTAGGTAAAAGAGGGTCGTTTCTGATATTCCTTTTTGCAGAGGTAGCTTTTGGCTCCATGGTTAGATTGAAGCATGTCGGGAGTAACAATGGCTATTTGCATTCGCATGAAGAAGTGTACGAAAGTGGGAGTAAACGTGAGTTTGTCATTTTTTTTAAAGCTTTCAAATGGTTACTAGACGTAGTGTCATTTAGAGCAACAAGTAACCGTTTACCCTTACGTGGATAATAACAATCTTTGGACTGTTGTTCAAGTGAATCCTTCAAACGATACAGTTGATGGGGTAAGCTTCGTCAAGAACAATGATGCAATCAAATTGGAGCACCTTGGTACTAGTCGTCGCCTACATTCTCATGAGCACAAGCCACCAATCCATGCTTCTGATGGTTACAGCGAAGTTTCGTAAAGCACCCCCCTCTTTAAAAAATAGCCAGTGGAAAACTAATGCCCCGTACGTTTACAACCAGTGCATATGGTGATCCATTCGTTGATGATCCCAACGACGTATGGTGGATCAGGATAATCACCGACGATGGCGGTTATGACACAGAAAACAATGAACAGCTCGAGACCTTGCAACGGTTTCGCTTATTCCATTCTCGTGGTTGTGACCTTAGTAGCCATCGACAACCTCTACCATTCAACCACGCACAGCAAGAAGTGACATGTTTGCAGACCGCCAAACCGTCTGTGGCATCTTGGGTTATCGAGTATTCTTTCCATGAAGACTGTAAGTTTCCAAATTTCAATGCGCATCTAATTAGTCTATATCTTACTATTCGTTTTTACAACTATTTCTTAGTAAAGGAAAATCATCCAAGTAGTAGCTACCCAAGGCCATCTTTTATACACAAGCTCAAGTTTATGCATCAGGCCATTTGGAAATACGATCAAATCATGTTTGACAACCTTTCGACTCTGCAAGCAACGGATATAAGAAGGGTGCAGCAAACTTCTTTAAAGCAGTATTTAATGCAGCAAAGAGCAAAATGGATATGGCACGATATCAGTGGGAAATCTGTCTATATCATTCTCCATCCATTCCTCCGTGTATCATTTTTTGTTATCGCAATGCCATTCACATTATTGTTTGCCAGTGAATGTATTTCCAAGAAATGTCGCTGGATGTCCTGCTCTCGATGGTCGAGTGCTCAGATAGCAGGTACCGCTAAAACATACATTTAAAGTATACCTAACGTTGTCATGTTGCCAGGATCCTCCGTACAGGTTATGTGTTTATCCATTTGTGGTATGTGTATACACATATTGGGATCTAGCATTTTACCTTTACACATGATATCCCTATCGGATTTGTTTATCATCCTCGTATACGGTGCTATCGGAGTCTCTTGTACTATGGATTGGGTGGGTATTCAAACTGTAATCCTCCTCTCAAAGATTATGAATCAGATGAGTGTGCGGTTCAATTTTGACACATACTACCACCCAAAAATTAATACGCACTCCAAAATATACACGTGGTTACCCTTGTTGGCAGCCGTGGCTTATGTGATGCAGTTCTCAAAATGGTACAGACCTACGGATGGTACGGCTCTTTGGACAGCGGACGAATGTTTTAGCTTGAATATACAAGACCTAGTTTGCAATCAGTACCCATCATCTGCAAGCAATTTGGCAAATGAAGCAGGGTCAAGTCCTATAATGAAGCACATCAGGCTGGCTTTTCCAGGAGAGGAAAAAATGTTTACATTCCTCCCTGGTGAAGAGGTCAAAGCCCAGGGAAGATTTGCTCTTGAACGTTCAAAAGCCTTTGAAGAAGCCTCCCTAAAGTATGGTAAAGCACGTTACATTCGTCCAAAGCAAACTCCTTCGCCTTTGATGAGTGACTTGCTGAAGCGCAAGGGCGAAGTTATGGAGGAGACAAAGAGGCGACACGAAGCCCAGCAACAAGCTTATCAAGAAGAACAAGCTCGACAGCAAGCTGAAGAACAAGCTCAAGAGCACATTCAAGAGCACATTCAAGAGGAAATTCAAGAGCACTCTCAAGAACAAGCTAAAGTACACGCTCAGTAATAAGAGTTACAACTCTCAACATAGAGCTTGAATAAAAACTAAGGACAGGTTTTCGGATATCAAAATGGCTGGGAAAGGCTTGTTCGCGCTTCTTTATTTTCCTGAAAAGATGCTTGATCCTATCATATGGATAGACTGTGAGGTATTAAAAAGAGACAAGTGCGTCACGTTTATATCTACTTACCGCACTCGATAAAAGATGACAGGGTTGGATATCACCAAAGACCGCTTAATTGAAGTAGCTGTTATTTTAACTGATGGGGATCTGAACATTATCGCAGAGGCAAATCATCTCATATATAATATGATCTCCTTGATGGCTAACTTCATTTTGTAGTGCCCAGAGATAGTGATTCATCAATCACAGGAGCTTCTGGATTCCATGGACGGTAAAGCTATAAGAAGCGATCAGTATTACAAAAATTACAAAAATTTCATGGAAACATTTTATCAGAATGGTGCACTGAACACCATGGCAAGGTAGGCGCAATGTGAATTAGCATCATGCAGGCGATTAATAGTATCGTTTTCAAGAGTGGCCTAACTCAAGCAGTCTTAGCCTCCAATACCACTACAAAACAAGCAGAAAGTATGATTTTAGAATTTCTCTTCAAGCACTTTCCTGCCGATGACTGGAAAGGGAGAATTCCATTAGCTGGTAATTCTGTGCATGTTGATAAGCAGTTCCTTCAAGCTGAGATGCCTGGAATAGTGGATTACCTGCATTATCGCATCATAGATGTGAGCACGATAAAAGAGCTGGCAAAGCGTTGGTAAATACTGGAAAAAATAATGTTTTACGAATTAATAACTAACTAGGAGAACATAGGTTTCCTGCTGCAGCAAATCATATGACGAAAAAGAAGGAAAAACACAGGGCTCTGGATGACATCAAGGAAAGTATTATGGAGTTGCAGTTCTACAGATCTTCCGTGTTTCTCAGTGAGGCAAGATTTCATCAATAAATGTGGCTTGTCGAAGAACAGTATACTGTATGAAACCGGATGCGCATGAGTTCGGTTTCTGCGCCGGAAAAGAATCACGGCATTGGGAGCCGATTTTCTTGGGGCTCCGACTCGAATGGTTTATTAGCTCTTTCATCAGATTACTTTTGTTTATCATACTTTGGTTTTTGAAGCAAGATCATAATGAGCTCTAATTGTATGGCAGCATCTTGCTTGATGAAGTTCTTTTTTGTTGCAACTTTGTTTGTTGCTATATTCATGGGATTAGATCAAGTCAAAGATCAATTTTACATGTTTGAACCTGAAAAGTTGCAACAAGTTGCCCAAAAGAACATTGGCTTGTACAAAAATGACACTCGACTGATGATCAATAAGATTGCTGAAGATTTGAATGAAATTTATCCTGGTCATATCCAACTCAAGGAGGAATGGGTCTTTAACAATGCTGGTGGTGCAATGGGCTCAATGTGGATATTGCATGGATCTTTGACGGAGTATGTTATTATTTTTGGTACCCCTGTAGGCACAGAGGGTCACACCGGTCGCTTCTTTGCCGACGACTACTTCATCATGCTTGAAGGCGAACAATGGGCGTTTAGCCCTGGTGAATTGACTAGAGAAGTAAGTAGAGCGATATTTTTTGCTGTCGTTCAAATATTAATAATCTTCCTGGTCCACCTAGGTCTTCCGCATTGGAGAAATGCACCACCTGCCTCGTGGACATGCGCAGCAATACAAGATTCCTGAACACGGCTTTGCACTGGAATATGCTCGCGGATGGATTCCATTAATGCTTCCTTTTGGTTTCTTTGATACGCTTTTCTCGACCCTGGACTTTGTGACATTGTACGACACCTTCCGATTGTATGGCAAGGCTATTATTGGTGAATTGCTCAAGGGCAAGATTTAAACTACATTTTCCTATTGGATTTCCTTCGTTCTTGATACACTTAAACCATAAACAAATGTCAGGTGCCACAAGAACGAAGTCGTACAGTAAAAGGGAAATTGGGAGAGATGATACAGTAAAAATTAAATGTCGTATTTGAAAAATTAATTTGACGGAGAGAAGATGAGATAGAGTCGCAGTGAAAAAAAAATGAGTGACATGCTAAAAGTCCATAACCGCTTTTTTTTTTTTTTTGGTTACTTACGTTGTCACTGTTTTCAAACCTCATGAGAGGGTTCCACACCTCCTCATACCATCATGGCATGGGAGGCAGTCATAAAATGTGTCTTCAAAGCGTAGGATGGCCAACCAGCTGCCCAAAGCCTCGCAAGGCTATGCATGTTGCTGCCAGGGAATCTCTTCCAAACGTGTTCATGGAGATCTTCACCGAAGGGCAAGAACCATTGATGCACGCTGACGTGCCCAGGTTGAGGCGACCACCTTTTTTTTTTGGATGCATGATACATGAGCCACAAAATGGACATGTCATTGAAGTACGATGCTCATTGACGATAAGCGACACACCATGTCTCTGAGCAACGCGCCGGTGCCACTTCCCGCCAACACGCATATGGCCACCAATACGCGAGCCGACACCAGATCCACAGTTGCCGATGGCACGAATCAATTGGTTGGGCTTGTGGCGTCTTTGTTCTTGGATCACCATGCCTTCACGGACAAGTGGGGTATGCCAATCTAAGAAGCGACGGGCACGACCGATCCATGGTGCGGCATAAAATGCCTGCACGGCGGCACTTGCTTCTTGCGTTTTGGCATACCGCGCCAACAGGTCGTCGTGGGTTGTACAAAAGGTCCTGGCATTCTTTGCAAGTAAGGCTTCAGAGTCACTGATTCTGGCGGCCTGGACGAATAAAAGCCATCAGTGGTTCGCTCAAGACACTTTGACCCACACAACCTGGCAATTTTTTTTCTTACCTTTTTCCGTTTTTGAAGTTTTTTCATAAAGTGAAACGTGCCAGTCCTCCAGTGCAAATCCTTGGCTGTTGTCGTTGTGGCCTTTGGTAACTTGACAAATTCACCTTTCATGATGGTAGACAATTGTTGCGCAGAATGGGTGACCGTGGTCGCAAAAGACACTATCCCATAATCTGTGCCGCTGACAACGGTATGCTCAAGGTCAACGGTGCCAATTTCGGTCTCGCAAGGATCCTCCTCCGTCCTTGTTGTTGGCGTGAGCACGGTGGGTGGTGGTGGCGGCTGTTGTCCATGGCCTTCGCAGGTTTTTTCGCGGCAGATTTGTCGCTTTGTTCCTAAAGCAAAAGTGTGAATGCCTCTTTTTTTTTTTTTGCAAATGCACTGACATAATTCCATTACTCTTACCTTTTGATGCAAGTATTTCATCTTTCGCTTTTCTGCCAACTTGTCGAGGATGTCGTGTTTCGCCATAATGGCTTCCCGTTTTTGCTCCTTGAGAATGCGCTCGGCCTTGACGTCGTCATGACGTTCTTGTTTGAACCTTTCGTCCCCGTATCCTCGTGTCAGCTTGTCCTTCATATTTTTGCCAAGATCAGACAAGGATGCTGTGGCGATTCTTGCAGATTTACTTTGGACATCGCGTTCTTTTTCCAGGTTCTTGATACAGAGGTCAAGTTCGTCAATGGATTCTTGAACAGGCACCGATCCAGGAGCAGTCTTGCCCATACCACGCAGTTTTCGTTCTTCATACACAGACTTTTGGCGAGGCTTCATCGTCGTACCGCGCAATGCTACATCCCCAGACCCATGAATGTCGATATGGTGGATGAATTGGATACCGATTTTTACTGCAGATTTGTTCGACCTTGTCCATATTGAAGAGGCAAGCAAAGACGTCGTTCTTTTGATGCCGTGCCTGGGCAGCCGAGCCGATCCCTTTCTCCTTGACATTGATGTGCTTCCCGAGAAGCTCGTGGACACTTGGTGCATCAAGTGAGAGGCTGTAGGTGGTCCCTGTCAGAAACAGATGGACATGCTTCCATGGTGAACTTGTCATAACCAACCACCCGAAGGACTTCATTGCCAAAGAGTATAATGTTCAAGCGGTGGCATTTGGGTGCGTTTTCGCAAGGGATGTATGGCTTCAGCGTGTTGAACACTAACTTCATGGCGCGAACTTCTTTGTCGATGAGCTGGAGCTTCTGGGTATGCTTTTTCAGGGACGTATCTTGAAGAGTGACATCTGATTCGCTGAAGAGCAGCTTCATGGTGATCCCTTGCAATGATCGCATTCGCCTTGCTGACACATCTGCTTCAGAAGGCTCCTCATGGTCTTCAACATTACGCCCATCGGAATCGAGATCATCACTGAGCGCAGCCGCATCGGCATCTGTGGCAATAGAAACATCAGTGGAGCTCTAGAAAAAAAAAAGCATAAGAGTTTTCGTGCATTTTTTTTTTTTTTTTTTTTTTGCAAACCTGGGCTTCAACAGAACTGGAATGTTTGCTCGAGATGATTTGCTTTCGTTCTTTCTTGTAAAAATCCTATAGAAGAGATATAAAAGAATGCATCCCAAAGAAGTCCAAACTTACCATTTTTTCTTGTAGATTGCTCATACGGCGATCAAATCCAGCTTGTTGACGTTCGTTCAGTGCTCCACGGCTCCGTTTCTTGCTCATTTCTTTAGCTTTCCTTCTCAGTGCATTTCTCGTGTTGCAATACAGGGCCTTCATCTTCTTGGCGGGGTCGTCGTGCAGCTATTATCACAAAAAAAAAAAAAGTCAGGCACCTTTTTTTTATATCTCTCTCCCCGTTATTAGCCATACCGCACAAGCATTGTCACGCTTCTTTTTCGCAAAAGACTTTTTCATGTTGGTGTGGCGCTGTTCTCGAGTAGGGGCGAGCCAAAGGCGCAATAGCAGGCGCACAAGGTATCTTGTCATTTTCACAAAGGACTTTCCAGCGAGGATATTCTTAAATGATGTATCCAGTTTGTTGTGGTATACGGACCGGACGTTTGAAGTCATCAACTTGCTTGGGGGGTCAAAGGACCAGTCCACTGCTAGGTGAGACTCCAATTGGGATGGCTGGTTTTTGTGCTCTCGCGCGTATGGCCAAAGTGGGAGGAATAGAGGTATTGGATATGCTGTATTCCAAACACGTCGTTGCAAGAGCTGCTTGTGGGCGGTGGGAGAGTGGAAAACTGCCCGTCCTTGACTTGATCCAGGTTGCGCTGAGCAAAGGAGGGTAAGAGGTTGCTAACAGTGACACGCCCAGGAACGCTTGCTACAAAAAAAAAAAAATGAGCGCCAGGCTTGCTGTCTATTAAGCTATGCTTACCGCTGGTGTACCAGTCCGCGTTTGGATTGGTGGCGTACTTTAGAACACTTGTGTGTAACAGTGTGAACATGTCACGGGAATACTTTGTGACTGCGATGCGTGCGTCCTTGATGGTAGACAGTACATTGCTCAAAGCCTCTGGTGATTCGTTGATCGCTGGAAGCAAGATTTGGCGAAGAGACTTGTGGGCGACTCT
>MCGT01000064.1:0-46873 GCA_002104935.1 Hesseltinella vesiculosa
GAGGTGGGGTGTTTTGATGGAGCTGGGAGTTGTGATGTTTTGATGGAGTGATGGGGTGGTTTTTGATGGAGCTGAGGTGGTTTTGATGGAGCTGAGGTGGTTTTGATGGAGGTGGGATGGTTTTGATGGAGGTGGGGTGGTTTTGATGAGGTGGGGTGGTTTTGATGGAGCTGAGGTGGTTTTGATGGAGCTGAGGTGGTTTTGATGGAGGTGGGGTGGTTTTGATGGAGCTGAGGTGGTTTTGATGGAGGTGGGTGGTTTTGATGGAGCTGAGGTGGTTTTGATGGAGCTGAGGTGGTTTTGATGGAGGTGGGGTGGTTTTGATGGAGCTGAGTTGGTTGTGATGGAGCTGGAGCTTTTTTAAAAAAAAGTCGCGCTGCGGTTTCAGGGATGGCTGTTTTTCTTTTCTTTTTCCCTTTATCAAAATGATAAAAGCATGTCCATTTTCACATGACGACACGAATGAGATTACCAGCTACCAACGATTCAGAGATTTACTTGCTCACATTTTGAAAGTCCATGGCTATGATTTACCACCAAGAAAAAAATCGGACCGTGGGCCTTCCCTGACTGAAATAACATATGATGAATGTTATGGGTGCCCGTCTTGTCAACAGCTTTTTGGTGAACTTGCAGATCTAAGGCTACATGTGTATAGTAGCCATCTTGGGTAAGACAACACTTTTTGCTTCATGTAAACACTCACTCTTTCCATTAAACAAAGGCAAGTTGAACATGATTCAGAAGATGCAGCGACCCTGCTAGAAGTTCCAGAAGAGTAAGCCTGCAAAGTTGTGTACACCTGCCCTTATGATTATTATTATTTTTAACCACAGGGACACGGATTTCGACCCCGTTTTTTCAAGTGCCCCCGCCGAGAGACCAGCGATAACTGAACAAGTCATTGTTCCAGAGAAGTACCGGCCATTCAATGAAGCTGTCATGCACGCATTTGACGAAGAACCCCCGTTGATGTCTAAGAAGACTCTGGAGCTCATCGATATTGTTGAATTGGTCCCATTCCGATTGATGGATGAGGACGGTAATGAGGACAATGCATTGGCAGGCAGAAAAACCGTGGCTCGGCTGTCCTTGAAACACAAAAACGTGCATCCCATTTTACCTGCTAAGAGACGACACGAAGAAACATATGGTATGAACGGGTCTATTGCCAAAGGTCTTGAAACTCTCCTGCTGACTTCGCCTTACACAAATCTACTCCGACACCGCGAATTTGTGGAGCTCCCTCCAGCCATCTGCACAGTTATCAACAGAGACTGGGGGTTTTTTCCGCAGACCAAATATGTCACAGCCAAGGCATTTGCTGGGGCGATCTTATACAACACGAGCAACGGCCAGGCTGCCATGGCAAATACTGTTGAAGTTTATGGCCGAACTAAAAACGTGGACGTGCACCGT
The DNA here is from genome assembly GCA_002104935.1 of Hesseltinella vesiculosa. Classification (NCBI taxonomy): domain Eukaryota; kingdom Fungi; phylum Mucoromycota; class Mucoromycetes; order Mucorales; family Cunninghamellaceae; genus Hesseltinella; species Hesseltinella vesiculosa. The sequence continues at coordinate 1,420 of MCGT01000064.1, forward strand.
GAGCCCCATGGAAAGCTCAAAACCGACGTCATGCTCACATCTGTACCGCCACCAATTACGAAGTTTTACCAGGATGTGTGGCCGGTGACCTTATATGCTGCAGACGGTCCAAAGCTCCTTGTTGGTACGCAAGTGTCAAATCTTCTGATCACATCTCTTACGAGGTTGGATACCAAAATAATACCAAGCATTGGATCGACTTCGACCATTTTCAAACTGCCAACTTTGATGGATTCTCATAGCACCAAGATTTTCTTGGATCGTGAACAGCTACAAGCCGCTCTTGTCATGGATGCTACCCCTGAGACATCCCGTGTATCAGACATGTTCATCATGGCCCAGCTACGCCAGATCCGAAGCAAATTTCATGAATCGACAGCCTATACCCTTTGTCGAGAATCAGGCCCCATCACCAAGGCGCACACGTGTCAGCCATATACCACGTTTACACTATCTGACCTGGACCGTGGCCGGAACCCCTCTGCAGACCTTTTTCGTTTGATTGGTATGGAAGTATTGAAACGTGGCCACGAAGCAAAGTTGATGCCGTCACAAATCAAGAAGCTTGCGAAAAATGCCACTGGTCGTCAGAAGGTTCTCATGGAGGAGATTCTGTGTTTGTCCACAGCAAGCCATGACTCTGGCGGCATTCACATCTTACAAAATGAACGTTTGAATTCCAAATTGTCACCTCTTGCCAATCTTTTGATGCCATCGATTGTGTCCGCAAACGAAACCGTGGCGAAAGAAGTAGCCAGTGTGTTTGCAATGATGGACCGCTAGCATTTTTTTTTTATAATGCCAGTGACGTTCTGTAGGAGCTTATTGACGTTTAGATGGTGTTGTTGTGATTTTATGGATCTTTTTGATGAAGCTAGAGGCATTTTGATGGAGTCGGTGGTATGCACAGGATTTTCAGTGTTGATTTGCCCGCACCTGAAAAAAAAATCGCACGCACATGAGAAAAAAAAAAAGCAACTGCTGCAAAGCATTTTTGAGTCATCGGATCAATATGAGATTCAGTATTGGTGCAAAAGTGCACGAATGATGGCGATGTTGAAAAATTAGGGCGATGGGCGGTGGCCGTCCAGCCAAAGCTTAATCCATTTCGTTTTGACGCCTCTGATCGCCCAGCTAAAAAGAATGAAAATCGCCCATTTTCCCCAAGGGGAGCCCTAAACGATCACACCAAAAATAACAGAGAAGAAAGTCAATTCACCCCAAATTTTGCATAGCAGTACAAAATGATGATAAAATGACACCACTCTCAGACAGCCGAACGAAGACAGCGCGTAGAGTGAACACATCCATCCAAATGGGTGTTTCAAAACGAGAAGAAAACTCTGAACAGCCCTTTTGAGTTAGTTCGTCGATGTGAAATTTTGCATGAATGCGCAAAATCATGAACGGGGATGATGCTGAAAAAATCCGTTCGATTGGTGAAGGTCGCCCAACCAACTTTTGATCAGCTTTAGGATATTTTCTTTCGTAGACTTTGAACCTTCCATTGAAGATTGATTAATCGTCAAGGATGGCGACATGTCAGAAGCATTCTACCAATGCCAGTTGTCGATTACCCTCTTCTGAGCACAAGCGCAGCGACTTGTCAAAGCGATTCAAGCTTTTGAATGGGTGATGAATGCTGGGACCCATACATATGATGGTCACCCACCCACCCTTGACGATAGCAAATTGAAATTAGTTATTGCAAAGACGAGGCCCCTTTATTAAAAGAATCCCCACTATGTTTTATCACATCACCATTCGATGTCTTCCATGATGCACATCAGGTATTTGCTTTCAATATTACTCACACCTAAAAGCAGAGAGATGCTGTGGCGACACTGTGGAGATGTTTTCCCTTCCCCGCGGTATCCTCAAACTTTTTTCACGCCCGCTTTTTTTTCTTTTTTTTTCTTCCTACACTTTCGTTCTCTGGTTAGATCCTTTGTTGAGACTTCTTTAGAAACATAAACAGGTATTTATCTAATGAAGCATGAGAAGCAGAATGGACTGCCAGGCGGCGGATGAGCTGATTTTTTCTCTTGTTTGCTGGTCTTCCCAAGCCCTAGAAACGGATTAACCCATGTCTAGCAGAAGCGATAATGACACATGGTCGCCCGCTTCACCGAGCCTTATACCTTCACCAGCAAGTTTGCCAACTGCACCACCTATTGATACCCCTTCCATTACACATGTTGTGGATGCCCAACAACGCTGGAGTCGTCTACGGGAAGCGGTGCTGACCAACAATGACTCTTCCCGATCTTCGCCATCTTCCTCCCCATCTCGCCAAAGCCGTCATGGGCTATTCAATACCTTTCGACCATTCAATCCGTTGCAAGAAGCACGTCAATTGCAAAAGGATGCTGTTATGACTCCTTTTGCTACTACCAAGCTTTCCGGCCTCACCCGTGACAACAAGGCAGGCATTTATGCAGCAACCACCATTGTTCAGCAGGACAAATATCGATTGGAACGAGAGTCCTATCGCTTGGAACGTGAACTGAAAAAAATCCTGATCCACCCCCATAGCCTCAATCGCAATGCCACCCTCGCCGTTGCCGACCAACCTATCAATCTCCACGCTGAACTGACCCTCATTCTGGATACGCTGCACCAGCATCCTCAAGCAAACAAGATTCCTCTCTTGGATGATCTCTTGACCTTTATTGTATGCCCTTTTTATCATATACCTGTTCAAGGTAAGCTGTATTTCCCTCCCCTTCCGTATTGTTCAGCAGACCTATTGACTCTCACTTTTAAAAGTCCCTGATTGTCAACTGGCCTTGGATGTGTTTGAATATATTCGCCAGCGCTTTACGAATTTGAATACTATGGTATGAACCGCATATGTTCATGGTCTTAGTTCTTAATTATTTGGCAATAGGAAAACTATGAAATGGCCCTTTTCTGTTGTCGTGCCCTTGCTGTGCAACATACTAATCTCAAGGTATGCCTTCCACCCACCGCTCAACAAAAAAAAAAGTGCGCTGATTTTTTTTAAATTATGCAGCTGCGGGTGATTTCTTTTCTTCGCGACATCGCCTCATCAGAATCTCAAGCCGCCCTTCCTTCCTTGCCTTGTGTGTTCCATTCTCTTGTTTACACCTTAACAGAAGCCATGGTATGCGATATTCTACAAACCTCCTCGCCTGACAACGACCGTACGATTCACAAGAGCATTCTCGATCTCTTGGACGCACTTGCCAGCGGTAAATGGATCCCAGTTTTGGGAGAAGGTTGGGAGACTTACTGCAAACCTGGATCTTCTGTTGTGCCTGTCGCTGTTGCTCGATTCTGCGTATTGGAAGGCCTGTGTAAGGTGCTAATGATCAATCACTGTGGTGAAGTTGATCCATACAAGGACACCATCAATCGAGCTAGTGAGCAGTCCTTTGAAACAGTCATGGACCAGCTTATTTTGGAGCAACTTTTAAATGTATGTATCTGAACATTCTAAAAAAAAGCAGCAGATGGATTGATCATTCCACTTTTTTTTATTTTTCTTTTTATTCACTTTAAAGCGCTACTGGGAAGAACCGACGATAGAATCCTTACCCTCTTTTTTATCCGCAGTCTTCACCTTGTCAGAAGCAGGTAAATATCGGAAAAAGTCATGTTGGCATAGGACAAATGGGATCTTAATTAATTATTATTAATTTTTTATTTTTTTAGCTATTGAAATGTTTCTGTATGGATCCAAAGATGATTTGACGCATCCCAAGTCGAGTGCTTCCTTGCTATGGCAGCTGTTTCAAGAAAAACTACCCGTCATCAAACTCCGTCAGTATGTGTCGACCGCCTCCAACAACAAACTACAGCAGGCTGTCGCTACCAACGCCATCATCACCGTCATGACCCTCCTCTCAATTTGTCGCCTAGATCTACACTCAATAGACGGAGGGACCACCGCTACTTCGCACGCGGATGGCGATCTCAAAGTCCCTCGACTACTTGCTGAGCAGAAATCCTGCTTCCAAGTCACAGTCCGATCTGCCCAAGCCTACTTTACTAAGCTTTGGCGTAGTGGTTTCCAAGACGACATTATTGCATTGACCCATGGTATGCTTGAAGACAGTGCAGGCGAGCGTGTGATGGTCATCTACGAGAACATGGCGTTTTATCTGGACGATTCACCCATCAGTGAAGAAATCGTCAACAAGACCTTACCTGTGCTCTTCAACCGCTTAACTTCGACTTACCCAGCTCCTTTCCCCACCTTGTGCCAGCTTCTCGTTAAGCTGTCCAAAGGCTACCGCCTGGCTTTTTATCGTCCTGTGGTTTCATGTGTTGCTGCCAAACAACCGGAGTCTGTGGTCTCCTGGCTGGCCTTGTTCTCCTGCTTACGGCGCTACATGTCTGCTGTACAACTGTGGATGCAAGATGGCGAGATGATATGTGTTTTGCTCCTTAGTGACGTAGGCATGTCTGAGGGTGATCGGCCGTCTTCAGTTCCTTCCACTGGTGTCTCTGCTGCTTCCTGGGGATCAACCTCCCTAGGTCAATGCGTCGTTGCCGCCGAGCTCCTCTGGGCTGTCCGAGAATTGCGCCAACGTCAACACAACCCTGAACGCAACATGGAAGAGGACGAGCTTGGCAAGAAGTTTTTGATTGACCTGGAACGCCGCTTTGCCGTTTTCATGGCAGCCAAGGAAAAATCGAAATGGATCCCCATGCCACTACGAGTCATCATCAGCAATCTTCTCTCTGAAATTCGATTTTTCTGCAACACCACGCATCGCCCAGGTTGGCTGACTCGTGCTATTGAATGGGCCGTTCAGCCCCTGGAAAACGACTCTTTTACCCCCATAGCCGACTCTGCTCCCGGTGGTTCAGTCACAACCGTAACGATCCACCCTGCCATGTTGGAAGACGCGTCTCTAATGTTTGAACGGATTGGTATGGTCTATGCTACCACCTTGGAACAGCTAGTATTTGAATCCAGCGAGCATATTGAATATGGTGGTGAGCGACCCATGATGACTGCCAACCAGAGCAGCCTAACCTTGGATGACGTCCATGCCCAAGTTTTCAATGATCCGCTTGCTTTCCGCAGTAAACGACAGCTGATTATCTCTATGGTATACCCGATCAATCGACATGCCTCGGCAAGTTTGGACTTGTCACCACCGGCTCTGACCTCGAGTAGCTACCACAAGACCATGGCCACCGCTTCGGAGTTGTCCAAAGTACGACTGGAAGAATTAATCAAGATTCATCAAGATCCGTTTGAAGCAGTGCTCTCTTTGCTGGTCACAGTATTCACCACCATGAGCAACCAAGAATTCAGCAAGCTGGTCAAGCCGCTTTGGCAACGCTACATGAATCCTATCCATCCTTCCGTTTTTCTGCCTGCGGCCTTTCTCTTCATGCAATGCGGTGAAAAAGTACCAGATTCTGTCATCCAGAACACCGTGCACGATTTTTACGAGTAAGTCCATTTCTTTTCTCTTTTTTACTGTTGCTGACAACCCTTTTTTTTTTTTTTTTTTTTTTTTTGTAGCCCAGACCCATTGAAACGAAGTGACGCACTATTAAAACTGGCAGCTTTATCAACATATCGTCTGAATGTATTGTCACTTGAGTATATCCAGACATCCACCAAACGCAGACCATTCCGTGGCGATGGCGGTGCATTTTCCACTCCGTTCGTGGCCGCAGACCTCGGCACCGATCAGTTGACCATGGACGAGCCTCGTTGGATGGCCAAGCTCAAGAATGCCAGCAACTTTCCGATCGAACTGAAGCGCCAGATTCAAGAGCTTGGATGGGACGACGAAGACGAAGGTGAAGAATATGAAGCATTGAAAAAGGTGTTGACTCCCTTGGTGTTGCTACCGTCGCAATACTTGGACGAAATTTATGACCGGCAAGACGATGCCGAGGACACGTCTACCACGAGACCAACCAATCAATCAACACAGGTGGGCTGGGCTACGTTGATCGGGAATATTGTGTCCCGCCGAAAACGCGCCACTGTGGTGCCTTCGATCAACACCTCCTTTTTCAGCATCGTTGACGGCCTGTGCGACAATTACTGTGGCGTTCACAATTCCTTACGTGAGCTTTTGGAAAAATATTTGCGTGACGACCCCGACCTGTTCTTGCGTGGCTTCCTTTCCGAGCTGGGCAAGTCGGATGTAACCACTGTGCGCGACACCCTAACCCGTCTGTATGCGCTAGTCCATATGCAAGCCAAATTACCGCCAGCCTTTACCCACACACTGTTTAACAACCTCGCCGGTATGCTGAAGTGGCTTTGCCGCGAACATGGCGGTCAAAATAGCCTTGCGATCCTGAACTTGACCCATTCCATTCTGGCCCAACTTGTCCTCTCGACCAATGAGCTGTCAATGCGCGATTTTCGTAAGAACAAAATCGAAGCCATCCTTGTCAGCACCGGCCGATTCTGGTTCCAGCTCGAGCAGCCTGTGTCCATGTTCCCTCGAAGGTTGATCGATCACCGCACCACGTTCACCACCCTCGATATACCAGACGATCTCTTCCACGTGGCCACCTTGCGCATCAGCCATATTCAATTTCTGACCAGCTTCCTGATCCGCTATCCCCGTGAGGTTTATGCCGTCAAGAAAACGCTCAGGTCATATGAACGCATGACTGGCACCGAGCAGCCTACCTCGTCCGCGTCATCCTTGAACCTCCCCGATGATGACCCTGATGCTTTTTATTTGCCTGACCTGAGCCTACGCCATTCGCCCTCGCACCACGTACATGTGCTTCGCCAATTTCAGCGTCAAGAAAAGAAAAGCGTATTCAACCGACAACCATCACAACGACAGCATGCCAGCAGCAAGAAATTTAACCACCATCGCTTTGCCTACCCCCATCGTCATTATCAGCATCATGGCCATGACTCTGACGGCCCAATGTTTGTCCCCCTAGAAATGCTGGAAGACGAAATAGAAGGCTCCTTTGGTGCTGGTGCCGATAGGCAGACCTACCAACAAGAAATAGGCGACACTGATGAGATCGATCGCATGCAAGCACAGTCGCGACCCACTCAAGAAGAAGAAGATGTCGATATGCTCTCACTGTTACGTGACCGTGTGTGGCTCCGATTCATCGATACCCTGCTGAATGGCCTGAACAAAAACTACAATGACCGTGATGAACTGGAGCGGATTCTTGGCAGCGTCAATGGCATTCTCATGCGACATTATTATGATTATGGTTTGGTGGGCCAGGCACTCGTCCTGTTTACTCGACTGGCCACCCGCTTCAAACGACTGTTCTCGTCCAATCATGGCTACCACGCATTCTTACCTGCCCTTTTCAAAGTGTACTGTCAAGTCGAATCCTATCCTCATATAAGGTCCGCCGTCACGTTTGCCTGGTGTCGATTTTATGCTGTGCACGAGGAAGCCTTTGTCTTTCAAATGCTTGGGTCGCTGGCGCCCCTCATACTCACTGCCTATCGCCGATCGCCTATGCTGGGTGCTTGGATGGCCGACAACTTTTTCTCCTTGATGAAAGCTATGGACGATCCTCCACAGCTGGGACAGACTTCTGATGTCCTTGGCCTGCAGCTACAAGTCGAGCTGGACGACCATGAACGCAGCATCCAAGAGCAAATCGACGCCGTCAGCAACCCCATGGTCATGCCTCTTGCCACATCGATTCTTAAGCCTCTGGCCCGCAGTGTTACCACTCCCATTACACCTCTGGTCATCAACAACTATAGCAATCAGCCGTTCCCTCTGGGTAACTTTATCAAGCTGTTTTTGACCATCATTGCCTACGATCCAAATTCACTCCGTGCTGAGCAATTCGTCAAGATCTTCCGGCATCTCCTGCCATTCTGTTTTTCCTCCTCGGCTGAAATAGCCTCGCTGATCCATGACGGTATGGACGCCCTGATCACTATCTTTGTCAAGTTCAGTCGCAACAGCGTACCCACCTTCGGATCACAGGTAAAAAAAAAAAAAAAAAAAAAAAAAAAAAGCAAACTGGACAAGACCATTCATCATTTGTCCTTTTCTCACTCATGTTTAGACTTCAAACACAAACACTGAACACCGCAACAGCTCTCTCAGTGACACTCACCAGCAACAAGATCAACAGCAACGGCAGCGACTTCTGAACGAAGGTGATGGCGCTAAAGTTCCAGGCGAAGGTAACTTTGCTTCTGCACAGCATGCTTATGGCAAAAACTGGCAGCAAAACGATCGGTACACCATCAAGGTTGAATTCACGCGTCTAATCCGCCAGTTTTATCGATGCGGCGGGCATTTGGCCGAACAACAGCGAACGAACATGGGCTTCGTCCTGCGAATGGTATTGCGTGACACTGGTATAGCTCGAAGTAAGCGGATCAAGCACACTTTATGGCTCAAGGACTATTGGGTAGATGAAATCCAAGCCGTGCAGCCACCTGACTATCTAAGCTACGCAAAGGCGTTTTTGAAAGGGCTCCACCAAATCCAGCAGCAGTGGCGTGCCCAATACAAGAACATGGACAGCTGTGGCATCTTCCAAGGCCTCGCGTTTGTGGTACGTGCGTTTTACGAAAAGGGCCTGCCTCTCGCCGACAATCTACATCGGTTTATCAAGGAGCGCTTTGTTGGTTTTGGGCTGACGCTCGCCAGCCATGGCGGCAAAAGTGGCGACTTCAGCGACGCCGATCGATTTGAACGGTTTTGTCAAGCTCTTGTGCAGTTGATACTGGCGCTCATGGAAGTACCTTCGTCAGTCAATGTGCTGCAAGAATTCCAGCAAGTTCCCTCCACCGCCAGCCTGTTTGCTAAGGTTGTCATTCCCATCAGCTTTGAATTCGGCCAGCATCTGCCGCCGCATCATTACCAGACTGACGCCCTGATGTCGCAGTGGCGCGACCTTCTGAACATCGCCATGAAAGCCTGCACACACAGCCTACACATCCGCCAGCGCCAGCAGAACCGATCATCAGTGCCTTCATCTGTACGCTTCAGTGGGATCATATCCAAGGCTAGCTCGCTAAAGGAGGATACGCGCAGTATGCAGGGCGATGTCGAGCCCTGGCAGCCTCATCAGATCCCTTGTGACGCCATCCAACCCATACCTTCGCCAAATTTGCATCCCAGCTCTCCCACCCATACTCATCAGCCTTCTCAAATTCGCCCTTTACCATTCGATGCCTCGGCCGACAGCAACGGCGACCGTCCTCCGTCGCGCCCAACCTCTGCACTAAATACCGAGAATCCGTCTCAAACAAGGTAAAGCTTTTTTTTAAAAAAAGTCAAGGGAAGAGAGCGCGAGATTTCTTAACTTTTTTTTTCTCCTTAATGTAGACCACCGGCTGTCCATGTGTCGTCCTCGGCACTGCTTCTAGTGCTTGGCTTAACAGCGATCAAAGTGATTGTATTACGGGGTCAACTACATCGAATGGACACCAATAGCATTGGACTGGTGACAAGACTGGCTTATTTCATCAAGTCCACCTTGATCTTTGACGACAAACTTCATCGCGGCAATGTATCAAATCCTTCCAGTGCCAAAGTTCCATCTTCACCGCTGACTTCCCTGCGACCTAGCCCGTTCTTGCCTTCGTCTAGTTCATCTCATCGACAACCTCCCTCATCACCAATCTCGCCGAACTTCGTTGTCACGCCAACCGACTCAGCCTCGCGTCATCGCGGCGTTTCTGGGCACACGCCAAGTTCACCCACCGCCCCTCTTTCGTATGTGCCACCATCGATGTACCAAGTGTCTGTTTCAACCCTCTTTGACTATGCCTCTTGGAAATTCCTGGAATTTATCGTCTTTACAAAGAGCCCTCTGATGCTGCCGCTCTCTGGGTTTGTCAAGGAGAAGCTCATAATGGCTACAAAAGACAGCGCCTTGTCGACATCACAGCCTTCCCCTGCCTCGCCCATTTCCGCTTCCTCACCTTTTGCGCCTATGCAAGTCAGATCACCTGGCTTGTTGGCTCCAACTGCATCGAGACTGGCGACATCTAGCAGTGCTTCCTGCCCAAGGGATGCCATAGCTATCCCTATCTCACCATCATCGATCGCTTCACCAGACCTCATGCCCAACGAGATTAACTGGCGTGCCTCGTCTTCCAATGATTCTGTAGACCAACATCAACACCCATTGTCATCGCGTGCCCAATCACTTACGTCGCCCGCATCCTCGCTACATGACCTTCTCAAGCATTTCCTTGACCAACGATACCAAACTGTAGAACACATCCGCCTCTTACTTGATTTCCCTAGCCAACCAACCGGCATATCCACCTCCACCCAAAGATCAGTTTTCATGAAGTCCTGGTCCAATCGAGAAGCCTTGCAAAACATGTCCCATGAATGGCGGTCGCTGCTTGCCATCGACATCGAATAATGGGAGGTCATTTTCAGTATTCTCATAGATTTCATGATTTTTTTTTTTTTTTTTTTTTTTGCATCATCAACCTCCTCTCTACATTTTTTTTTTTGTCTTTCAATTGCGACATGTTAAGTGTATAAAAAATACGACGAGAATACGTAATTCTGATTCTAAAAAATAAATACATTGAAAAACTAGTTCTGATGAAAAAATAAATACATTGAAAAACTAGTTCTATGAAAAAATAAATACATGAAAAACTAGTTCTAATTCAAAAAAAGTAAATTATACGAGAAAACGAACCGTCTTCAAAGAATGGTGCAGCTTGCATTTGTCTCCGTAATTGGCAGTAGATGTTTACCATCTTTACGCTCTTTTGACGTTGTATCGTGAGAGGTCTTCCACAGTAGAAGGGAGATAAAGTTTATACTTGTGAGGTGCACCATTCAGCGATAACTTCGAGACCAGCAAAGGCTCAGTTGGATCTTCCAAATAGCAAAGTTCAACGTTCCCCATGTCGTCGATTTTCTTTGACAACCTTGCAATGTTTTCGTCGTTAAATTCTTCGTAAAAAAACATGCATATGGCTAGTTCACGTGTTATATTCATTGCGGTAGAGACATCAAAAAAAAAAAAAAAAGAAAACCGTGGAAAACATGAAAACAAAAAAAAACGAATTTGGTCAAAGCAGTCTGTGTTTCAAACGTGATCCCAACATTGTTCCCATGTTGAGCGATGTTGGGAACAATGTTGGGAACATATTTGAAATACCGCCTGCTTAAAAGCAGGATTTGAACGATGTTGGGAACAATGTTGGGAACATATTTGAAATACCGCCTGCTTAAAAAGCAGGATTTGAACGATGTTGGGAACAATGTTGGGAACATATTTGAAATACCGCCTGCTTAAAAGCAGGATTTGAACGATGTTGGGAACAATGTTGGGAACATATTTGAAATACCGCCTGCTTAAAAAGCAGGATTTGAACGATGTTGGGAACAATGTTGGGAACACGTTTGAAACACAGACTGCTTTGGCCAAATTCGTTTTTTTTTGTTTTCATGTTTTCCACGGTTTTCTTTTTTTTTGATGTCTACCGCAATGAATATAACACGTGAACAAGCCATATGCATGTTTTTTTACGAAGAATTTAACGACGAAAACATTGCAAGGTTGTCAAAGAAAATCGACGACATGGGGAACGTTGAACTTTGCTATTTGGAAGATCCAACTGAGCCTTACTTGGTATCAGTAACCAGGATTTTGGGCAATCCAATTCGCTTCCATCGTTACCTGACGGCGTCTACAACAGCATCATTAGATGACAATTCAGTTGATATGGCTACCTCAAGTCAGCATTCTTTAAGTAAGAATACATAGTGTAATAGTGAATATGAATATTTATTTACTGCCCATTTAATTTTGAATAGCATCCGCTTCACAGGTCATAAAATTTTTGAATGAAGTCTTTATTCCTTATGATCCTCATAACGATGAAGTCTACGAGCTTTCAAATATTTCGGTTCATACAATATTATCAACAGTATGGAAGCACAGTCGAATATTTGATAACAAGTCGGTGATATCGTTTACGACATGGTGCTCAAAGAACAAAGTCCACTTTGTTCAAGCTGACAGGAAACGAAAAAGGGATCAGCAGGGAAACCGTTATCGCGTTTTGTTTGTCGCCAAAGAACATTTCATTAGTAATTTATGATTTCCACAAAGTAATGATTCTCATGGTATTGATAGGCAGCATTGTGGATAAAATTGTCACCGTCATGCCAAAGTACCAACTATTCATTACCAATTTAAAAAAAGAAGGGTATCAAGTAGTTGGATACGCAAGGAAATCGCCTGGTGAGGAGAAAGTTGATGACAGGATAAGATTGCTAAAGCAAATGGTTGGCCGACTACAAGAACGATCACTGGTGGACAAGGTCTTTATTTCAAGCTTCTGTAAAGCAGATGACAAGATTGCTGAACGAGACCTGGAAATTGGATGCGACAAGACGAGAAAATTTATTTCTGAGATAGATGGAACAATGCAAGGTAAAAACAAAGCTATACGTGCAACGTAAATTATAACATTGCTCGTTATCATTCATTTTTAGATCTCATTTCATACCTGGCGACCACAAAGAAGGTATGCTTGGTAGTCATTGACTTTGCCGGTTTATCGACGAATGTTGAAGATCTTTTCTGCTTCATAAGGTAAAAAGAGCCTCAAAAAAACGCATCACACAATCTATTACTCACCAGTTGTTTATAGAAATAATGGGAATATCGAGAAAATTATTGTCGACTGTCTACCTTTTGAAAATAATGTAAAGGTTTATGAAAGGAGCTCGTTGCTGAAGGATACTGAAGCTCTTCATGAATTCAGCTACAGACAACGTTTTACCCAGAGATCAAAATAAAGCATATTTGGAATACCGACTGCCTGAAAGCAATGATTTCAAGTTTTGTGGGAACGATGTTGGGAACACTGTTCAAATCCTGCTTTTTAAGCAGGCGGTATTTCAAATATGTTCCCAACATTGTTCCCAACATCGTTCAATCCTGCTTTTAAGCAGGCGGTATTTCAAATATGTTCCCAACATTGTACCCAACATACTGTACCCACGCAGTACAGAATTTTTTTAGCAGGCAAAAGAAAACCAATTCACAAGCAAAATAAATTTGAGTGCACGCAAACCAGGTCTGATTTGCCCGCAAAGCATTTCCAGTGCACGTGAATCTGGCGTGCACGCAAAAAAAAAAAAAATTAAAAAAAGCACCTTCATTTATTTTTCTTGAAAAAAAAAAAAGAGGTGCAGGGACTAGAGCTTCTCCTCCTTGCTCAAACAACGATCAAAAAAGGTGAGGGAGTGCTGGATCCATCATTGGCAATCGCTTGGTGTCACGGAGAGAGCAGCCTCGCGGATTCTTGGGGCCAAAGAGTCTTGATTGTCCAAGGGGGATCGGCGCACACCTGCCTTGATTTTGGCCCAACATTCCTCAATCGGGTTGAGGAATGGACTGTAGGGCGGTAGGAACATTGGTTTGAATCCACGGTTCGTGATGACAGCTTTGACAGTGTCGTTGTTGTGGATGGCGGCATTGTCCATGATAATGTAACGCCCACGGATGCCATCATTTTCAAGGCACGTCATAACGTCGTCGATGAAGGCCAAAAAATCTTCCGTCTTTGTGCCGGCTTTTGCCTTCGCCTTCTTACCCTTCTTGTCAGTTGTCGTAGAAACGGTTGGCTTGCGCAGGGTGAGGTTGACAATCCCAAGCTCGCAAATTGCCCCAAGGATGGTGATGTTTGGACCTTTGGACGATGTAACCTTGACTTTGGGAGTTTCACCAGAGGGCGCCCAGCCAAACCCACGGCGCAGGTGAAGATTGAAACCAGCTTCGTCCAAGAAAACGCAGCTGGTCGAAAAATCGAAGTCCTTGAGAGCTCTCCATTCCAAGATCTTGTCATGTCGGAGTTGAATGGTCCTTGGTGGTATTGACCGACATCCCTCTTTTCAACGGGTTCAAATTGTTCAAAAATTATCAAACTTGGGAGCTGACGACATCTTTTTTTTTTTTTTTTTTTTTGGCTGACTTGGTGCGTTCAAAAATGTTCAAAAATTATGTATTGATTATGCAGCAGTCAAAGGAGCAGGCGGTAAGTGTCTCAGGACTAAATTTATGCAGAAATGGGAACGTGCCGGCTAGCCGTACCACCATATTGATCAAAAGATAAAAAAAAGGCAGTTTTCAGGGGCTGGGTACAAGTCTTGCCAATAGGTTCTACGCATCGCCGTCGTCAGAGCGTGCAGCATTCAAACTCGTCCGCTTCTTTAAGCACCAAGGACTTCAATAGGCAGTGGGACCCTGGCAGCTCCAGGAGATTGTCTTGCCATGACAGCCTATATTAGTCCAGGGTGTGAAGAGCAGTTGGATCTAAAAAATTAGTAAAAGGCTATAGCAAGCTGGCAAAATGAGCCATTCGTGTAGTTACATATGTTCATTTGTTTCTTGTTGGACCTAGAGGAAGATGCGATGGGGCCTTGGTAACACCATCAGGAAAGTTTCTTGTTGTAGCAGCAACACCATGGAAAAGGAAGAAGAAAAAAAAATAGGCCTTTTTAGATGGCTGCGGACCAATCAGGAAAAAGCACCATTTTTGGTCAAAAGCATTGGGAGCCAAATGTGGGCCAAAAATGGATTCTCCTTGGTATTTGTATACACAGAACTTTTGGGTGATCAGATCAATGTGTAATTATACAAAAGTGCTCAAACCAATGAACCATGATGATACTGAAAAATTCACGTCGATTGATGAAGATCGCTCAGCCAGCACTTGATCATTTTCCTTTTGACATCTCCGATCCACCAGCTAAAAAAATGAAAAAATCGGCCATTTTCATCAGGGAACCCCCAGGCCATCTGATCAAAAATCACAGCACAAAATTGATCTTATAAATTCACCCCAATTTTTCCATGTCATTACAAAATGGTGAGAAATGACCTTTGTTAAAATTGTAACTCTCTCAGGCAGCGCAGGGAAGAACGATAGGCTAGCAAACAAGCACGCACTTGATTTTGCTTGCTCGCGCAGTTGAAAATTTCAACGGTTTGTCCGATCGGGTCACCAGTCAAAAATATTTTTTCACAGTCTCAAAGAAATAGCTGGCAGCGGCCAAATGACGACGGAAATCCAGTGCCCCCTCTTCCATTTTGCATCCAGGCTTGGGTGGCGTTAGATAAGAGCTACAAAACATACAAGGCGTTTGATTGGGCGATTTCAAGCCCTGTGTAATGTTCATATCCGTGAATTTTCTGAACCTCTTCGATCATTTAAAAATGCATTTTTAAAAAAAACTTCGCGTGCACTGAATATCAGGTTTGCGTGGGTAGAGATTTGAATTTATTTTGCCTGCTAAAAAAATGATCCTGCGCGCCAATGAGCACTAAAAAAACTGTATTTTTATTGTGGAAGCACAGGCGAAAGAACCAAAGGCTCGGCAGTGCAATAAATAATTCTGACAATGTCCTCATGACGATCTAAAATTAAAGTAAGGCTCAGGCTTGTTTCCGAGAATCTACAATATATATAAAAGAGAGATTAGCATAGACCAGGAGGGTTTCATCATCAGGGTCCTTTACCTGGTCAAGCTCTTGCATGATATCCTCGGTCAGTAAGGGTAAGCATTGAACAGCCTTCGCATTTTCCTCCAATTGCGATGGGTGCGATGCACCTGTGATGACAGAAGACACATGTTCATTCTTGAGACACCAGGCCAGCGCCAATTGTGACGGAGTCATGTTCAAGCGCTCTGCCACTTGCTGGAAAGAGACAATAGTTAAATCGATCCCTTTTCCGCTTGGCTGCGATGTTTGGGGACGGGACTTACCGACACCTGTTTGACCTTGTCGATTTTCTGCTTGCCTTCAACGCTGAAGAAGCCAGCACGCAGCCTGTTGATAACAGGGTGGTCTTGAATTGCCAAGCGCGCATCTCTCGGAATTGTGCCATCGTTATATTTGCCAGAAAGCACGCCTAAAAACAGCGGTCAGCAATGAGCTTAAATTCTTTTTTCTTTTACCAGAAGCCAAAGGAGACCAAGAGGTGATGCCAAGTCCATAATTCTTGATTGGGTATAGATATTCCTTTTCAACGCGCTCTCGATGGAACATATTGTATTGAGGTTGCTGGGCGAAAAGATATGCATTAGCAGGTTGCTTCTAATGCGAGGCTCTTTCTTTACCTCGACCACAGGTTCAATCAGATTCAGCTGGCGGGCAACCATGACGGCTTCCATGATCAAATGTGCCGGCCATTCGCTCGTACCCCAATACAGAGCCATGCCCTTGTCAATGCACCAGCTGAATGCACGTACAATTTCTTCCATGGGGGTGTCAATATCAGGGCGTTGCGCATAAACAATATCGACATAGTCCAGCTGAAGTCGTTTGAGCGAGGCTGTCAATCCTTCAATGATATGCTTTCGCGATAATCCTCGGTCATTGGGGCCCTTGCCACCCCAGAATAAGTTTGTTGCTACCACATAATCCGATCGTCGCCATTGAAGTCTTCGGAAAGCCAACCCCATATCAATCTGCGCTTGACCACCTAATCCCAAGCAAAAAGTTGACGCGTCGTTGTTAAACATCGATTGTTCCTCTATTTTTTTTTTTATTTTTTTTTTAATTTTTTTTTTGGCAATGACTGTACCTGAGTGGGACTCAGCTGTATCGAAAAAGTTGATACCATTTTCCAAAGCAACTCGCATAATCTCCATGGCTGTGTCTATTGAGTCGTCGTAAAAAAAGTTAAGAATATTACCGAAGCACTTTGATCGTCGCCATTTTGCTATCAGGTACGCTTCACCCAGTCCATTCCTTTCTCTCCCGCAAAAACACAGCACTTACCAGCATTGATCTGGGCCGCTGTTTCCATTCATTTGAACAAAATAGGCATGTATAAACAGTCGTGAAAGTGAATGGCAACAGGGTTAAAAGAAATGTGTTTGTCAGCCATAGTAGATTAGAAAAATAAACTTACCAAACGTAATCCAAGTGCCGAGACCAATAACACTCACCTTTAAGCCAGAAGAGCCAAGATATCGGTATTCCATTGCTGAGATCGGTTCGGCTTTGTTTACAAGGAATGCAAAAAAAAGTGGGAAGAAAAGAGTGTCATTGAACCCAAAAGGCACTAAGGTTTTTCACAGCGTAAAGTTTTAGCCGCTGAGTTTTCGTCAAAATCAAGCATTTCGCGCCATGCCTGGTTTCCATTTGAAAACGGCACGGTGGCCGGTCCTAATTCTATTAAAACAAAAGAAAACACTTTTTCGTTTTCTTTCTTTTTCTCTGCTTCCTTCTTTAAAAGTAATCATGAACGACATTACTGCAGGTACCTAATGAGTTTGGCCTTGGCGAGGGTTTTTGATTTGCTTAATTTGGAAATAGAAATCGCTCCTGCCTACAGCACCCACCAGCAATTGGAACCATGGCAGCGGTTGTCAAGGAATGTCTCTAACGAAGGTGTCCTCTCCAGTATCATGTTAGATAAACAAAAAATTGACCGAGCACCATCTAATTTTTTTTTTTTTTGCAGCTGTGTAGTGGCAGGCACAGGTTAGCCATGAAAGGAACCTTTCCAGGGTGTTCATTTTTTTCGCCTGCGTAGGTCTCCTAGGGATCCCCTATGCTCTAAGTCGATCTGGATGGATTGGATGCTTCTTTTTAATTTTCAATGCATGCATTTCTCAGTACACAGGCGTCCTGATCATCCGTTGTTTGTACTTATACCCGTAATTTGCCGCCAAAAGGATATGAGCTGGAAAATCATGCCCCATTTTTTTTTTTTTTTTTTTTTTGCATTCAGCGACTCGCCTCGGTTGGACGGCTTTCCGGAAATTGGGTTGGCAACGTTCGGCAAATGTGGACAGATAATTGCATTTGTTTTTTCACATTTGCTGCTGCTAGGCACCCCAATAGTGTATTTCATCCTAGCCAGCGGCAATATTCAAGACCTTCTCAATTTGGCAGGCATGTCGTTCAGTTTTAAATTATGCACTTGGCTAGTTTCCGTGCTCGTTGGTCTTCCGTTTTTGATGGCTAGGCATATGCGTGATGTGACATGGATGAGGTAAAAAAAAAAAAAACGAGACAACAGTCGAGACTGGTATCCCTCACTTTTTTTTTTTTTTTTTTCATCCCTACCTTGCCCAGCTTGATCGGGACTCTTGCCTCAGTCCTTTTGTTGTTGGTGGTGACAGTGGCCACGTTTCACGATTTTCCTACCGAGGCACATCATACTATCTCTAATCCTCGACAGATCCCATTAGCCATGAGTACATTTACCTTTGCCTACTGCGGCAACGTCATCTATCCGCATATCGAAGGATCCATGAAGGAACCTCGGCATTGGCCAAAGGTTATGCTTGTAGCCACCATCATTGTTGCATTGATGTACTCACTGGTTGGGTTTTCGGGATATATGGTTTATGGAGATGGGGCCCAGAATCCCATTTTTTTAAATTTGTCCCAGGGTAAATGTCAAGGAGGTGAAAGTGGTCATGCCATTTGTTGACACTTATTTTTCATGCGCAAAAAAGTTCCTGCACAGATGGCAGCCAATTTGTTGGTTACAATTCATGTGCTGCTAACCTCCCCGTTATATTTATTTGTGTTTACCGTCCGGATTGAATCCTGGCTCGGGTTGGCCATGCCTATGCCAGAAATAGCATGGGCCAGGCCCACAGCAGTGGTCGAGAAGAGAAAAACTTCCTCGCCTGCCATGTACCTCCCACGGTTACCAGTCATGGAAGAAGTAGACGAGACTGACACAGAACCTATCGCCAAAAATAAGTCAACCATCCAAGCTGCGTATTGGTTGATGGTGCAGCGAATGACTTGGTTTTTTCAATGGCTAGGCAGCCACATTGTACTGGCGCGGATGCTTCTGAGGAGCCTAGAGATCTGTGTTTGTGCGTTGGTGGCCATGCTCATACCCGATTTTTCCAAAGTCATGACCTTGGTAGGCACGGTGGCTGCCGAGGCACTGTTGTTTATCTTGCCTTGTATTTTCTTCATCAAACAGACTTTGACCTCCCCATCCCCTTCCACCGCTAATCTCTTTGAGGTTGCTCTTTGTACGCTCATTGCCCTTTTTGGGTTTGTCTGCATCATTTTTGGCACCATCGACACCTTCACACTACTATTTGTTTGACAGAACTCTTCCTTTTATTCGAGAGTGGCCAACCGCTGTCAAATAAAAAAAAATAGAACCGGCTTAAAAAAAACTCGACGCCTCCCCTCGCACAAAGAAACACACTGGGAGGACATGGATGTCAGGTACCGAAGTTCCTAGCTTGCGTAGCGTTTGGTCCATTCTCTGGCAGTTCGATCGTGCTGTTCTCGGTCTGTCAAATATTCCTGTGCAATCGTGCCAACCAATGGGTCGTCTACGGCGTGGAAAAAGGCGAGGTTATCACGTCAGTAGGAGAGGAGAGCAGGCTTACGTGGGTTAGCATCGGTCAGCAAAGAGCAAATTGAGAGCAGCACTTTTGAGATGGTCAGAGCAGGAGACCAGTTGTCCTTTAATA
Organism: Hesseltinella vesiculosa; assembly: GCA_002104935.1. Classification (NCBI taxonomy): domain Eukaryota; kingdom Fungi; phylum Mucoromycota; class Mucoromycetes; order Mucorales; family Cunninghamellaceae; genus Hesseltinella; species Hesseltinella vesiculosa. The sequence goes on from MCGT01000064.1 coordinate 20,838, forward strand.
TATCCAAACATATTCCTCCTTGGCTATTGATATTGCAATGGTATATGCGAGTCTGAAAAGTGATCTAGAAGAGGTTCTTTCGTTAAAAGGCTCGTTCATATGATCGTCTCTTTTTTTTTTTTTTTTTTTTTTTTTTGGCAAATACGGTACCTTGGGTGGTTTGAAAGGGTAATCCTTTGGGAATTTGATATCCAAGAAGAAGACGCCCCCAGCGTAAGGTGAATCTGCAGGACCAGCTATCGTACCTAAAAAAAAACCGTCAGTTCAGGTTTCAGGGCAACGAGGCCATCTTCGGACAACATTCACATACTGATCCATTCATACAAGTTATCATCCGACTTGGGTGCCGCACTAAAAATCTTGTTGAGATCATGACAAGGGAATGGTAAGATGAAGAAGCTTAATTGATTACCTGCAGTTGGATGGGGGGTCCAATGAGATTTCAACGAGCTCTTTGGAGATGCTTCAAATGGGGCCAATGAAATGAGAGTAGAAAAGAAGTGAGCAATGTAGTAATCTGACATTAATTAGATCAATGAAGTCTTACCGTTTAGCACTTGTGCTGTGTGAATAGACGCCTTGCTTTCGTTTGGATTTGGTGGAAGAGACTCGTCGAGGATTGCCAGCCGCCGCAGCGGATGACGACGATGAAGCATTAGCTTGGGCGTTCGCATTACCAGAGGACGATTCTGACGTTTGTAGGTCTGCAACATTTCCATTTTTGTTACTGCTATTTTCACTTGAATCCGCCATATCGTATCAGCGCAATTTGGGAAGAAGAGAAAGAATGGTCGTCAGAAAAAGGCTTCCTTTTTTTTTTTTTTTGTGGGGCCACCAGAATTCAATGGCCGCGGTGTTCACCCTATTGACCTATTTTTTTTTTTTTTTTTTTTCACTTTCTTCCCGTTGCTTAATCCTCTACGTGCATCGCCTCTTTTCTTTTGTACATTGATTGGAGTGCCATGCAAAACACAACTAAAAAGCCGTACTCATTATAAGTATTATGTTCCTTTTAACTTAAAAAAGGGAAAAAGCAAAACTAAATTTTATTTTATATTTTTTTTGTTGTTGTTTTGGGCGTTTCTACAAATCATGAGCGGTTCGTTCTCGACGTGGATCCATATCACAGATTTGTAGAGGTACAATATACAGTGACATGTTTTGATAACAGTTTGTTTAAAGAGACAAAATGCTTACGATCTAATCCCTTTCATTTTTCACTTTAACACGTAGGGATCTGCAGAATTGACGGTTCAACCTCTTGCTCCTTTATCTTCGATTCGCATCAATTCACGGCTTTGCGGTAGGAAACATAATCAGTAAAGCAATCACATGCAAAATGGCTGATCTATATTTTTATACATCATAATGCATCTAGACATTGTCAAGGTGCTAGTCAATGAGGTACCTGTCCACTACGATTTGGCCGATCCAGTCAGTTGCCTGACGTTAGGCAATGCCACCACCATCGCTCACCATCAAGTATACAAGAGCAAGTATCTAGCTGCTCTTCGTGATTCTGACGAAGGAGAGCTGTCCATTCGCATTCCTGAAAGCTGCATCAAAAAGGTCAGTTTCACTTTTTGAATCGGCTGCTTTGATGGAGTACTCACTCGTCCCTCTAGTTGACGGCATCCGAAGCACAGCTGATGAGCAGCCAAATCTACCTGGAGACACAGCAACTCGGTACGATTGAGAAAATAGACGACACGTTATCAACCCGATGTAATCTGTTTTCTGTTTTGATTAGGAGATGGTGACCAACAATCAAAGCCAGAAGCCGAGAAGCCAGCCTATGCACCAATCACTATTCGCATCGATTTTAAGCTGGAGGATCCGCGAGCTGGGATTGTGTTCGTCGAACCAGAAGAAGACGTTGCCCCATATGTAGGCCATCCTGTTCATGTTGCCATAGTTTACAATATTCGTTTGTTCCTGACACGTTTTATTTCATTTTTTCTTTCTAGAGAGCACATCATGTCTACACTGTCAACCAGCCTCTACCTGGAGCCACTCGGGCATGGCTACCTTGTATCGACAACATCTGCGAGCGTTGCACATGGGACATGGAATTTGTAGTGCCAAGACGCATGGGCCAGTCTTTGTTAGAAGTGGACAACGACACGGCCTACGATGAAGATGCTACTGTTGTGGTGTGTAGCGGCGAAATGATCGAACAGGTAAAAAGTCGCCTCAGCCATTTGGACTTATCTCACTCTCATTTATTCACCCTCGCTTTGTACTAGGTTATACACCCAAAAGACCCATCGAAAAAAATCGTCCATTACAACCTGTCCGTCCCCACATCAGCTCCCTTTATCGGTTTCGCAATTGGTCCATTTGAAATGATCAAGCTGTCACCATCACAGCTGCAAGAGGAAGTCCTCAATGCAAGTGAACTAGACGAAAGTCAGCAGCAATCGCTCATGGCCGAAATCAACATGATGTCCAATATCTATGCCTTTGCCCTGCCAGGTTACCAGGAAGAGCTCAATGTCAGCTGTACCTTTTTGATGCATGTAAGTGTATTCTTGCTTGCAACCACTCGACTCATGTATTTTTTTCACTGACATTTATACTTGCAGGCGATGCACTTTTTTGCTCAAGAATATGGTTCCTATCCATTCTCAGACTTCAAGGTCGTCTTTGTAGACGTAGCCTGGAGCGATACCGCAGCTAGCGCTTCGTTGACTATTTGCAGGTAACCAGATATAGGAAAAAGAAAAAGGTGGGAGTAGCTAAGAGTGCTCACCCTCTCTCATATTTTCACTGTAGTTCACGATTACTTCATGACTCGACAGTCATTGAACAAACCTACGACACGCGCCATGCTCTCAGCCTTGCTCTAGCTCGTCAGTGGTTTGGCGTGCACATTATTCAAAAGACTTGGATGGATACCTGGTTGATTCTTGGCCTGGCTAACTTGATGGGTGCACTGTTCATCAAACGTCATCTCGGAAACAATGAGTATCGCCTACGGCTGAAAAAGGTAAACTTCCGCCTTTCCAAACCAAGTAGAAAGGCAAACTGGAGCTCACCTTTCTTCTCTCTCAGGACATGGATGCATGCTGCGCTTTGGATGTCAATCGACCGCCCTTGTACAATCCTGCCCTACCTTCTCCTTTGGATCCTGAAGACTTGAGCTTTATGGGACTCAAAGCTCCCCTTGTCCTGTTTATTCTCGACCGTCGCATGTGCAAGGCTGGTACAACCCTCGGCCTATCGCGCGTGATCCCTAAAATCCTTGTGTCTGCCATGAGTGGTGAATTACCTCAGAATGCCATCAGCACCCACTACTTTATGCGTCTGTGCCGCAAGATCAGTGGGTTTGACACCAAGTCATTTGCCGAGCAATGGGTTTACAAGAGTGGCTGTCCTCGCTTCACATTTTCCTTTAATTTCAACCGCAAGAAGATGGTGGTAGAACTGTACATGAAGCAAGATAATACCAATACCGTCTTAGCCAACAAAAACCGTTCTCACGCCGCCGCCTCTGTCGATGGCATCTCAAGCTACCAAGATTTTGTCACACCTCTTTTCACAGGTAACTTCACTGTCCGTATCCACGAAGCCGATGGTACACCTTACGAACACGTGCTCGACATCCAGTCGCATGAGCACAAATTCGAAGTGCAGTTCAACACCAAATACAAGCGTATTCGTCGAAATACCAAACGATTCCAAGCCAAGCAAGCCGCTGCCGCCGCTGCCGTAGCCGAGGAAGAGCAAGAACAACAAGATGAGGCCAATCAAGGCGAACCAGGAACTGTCCTCGGCATCATTCCCACCCTTGGCCTCGGGATGCCCATGTTTGAAGATCCTGCCCAAAAAGAAAAATGGCGTGTCTCCGAATGGGGTCAGGACAATGAGGATGCCAGTGGTGCAGCCAGCGCGATTTTTGATTGGATCCGTCTGGACGCCGAGTTTGAATGGCTTACATGCTTTGACTTTGAACAGCCTGACTACATGTGGGCTGCTCAATTGACCAAGGATCGTGACGTTGTCGCTCAACACCAGGTAAAAAAAAAAAAAGAAAATGGTCAACAAAATCTCACTAACCCCCCCATCTATTTGCTTCACATCAGGCCATCCAAGCTCTTCAGCGCATGCCTTCTTTACAGACATCTACCAGTTTGCTTCGTGCTCTTATGGATCCAAAGTGTTTTTACAAGATCCGGATGGAATCAGCCTATGCCTTGGCAGCTGTAAGTGCCCTTCTCAGCTACATGGACAGTCATTCACATACATGTTACGCTCATAATCGATGTAGTGTGCAAAGCCTTCGTTACATTGGGTCGGTCTTCTGCAACTTGGTAAAATGTTCAAGAAACGGTATTGCTTTGCGAGCGCAACTCAGGACATGGATCTGAGCGATGACCTTCCCTTTGAAATGGCGATTCCCAAACCCAACAACTTCAGTAATCTACAGGACTACTTTATTCAAAAGGCAGTTATCATTGCTCTCTCACGGACACGCGACGACAATGGCCTGACACCTGTAAAAATCCGCCAATTCCTCTTGGATCTGCTCCGATACAATGACAATCTTGGCAACGAGGTAAAAAAAAAAATGACATTTAAATTTCGGGCTGCTGCGGACTGTAACCCACACAACTTTTTTTTTTTTTTTCACTAGTTCTCAGATTGTTACTACATTGCGACCATGATCTCAAGTCTCGGTGATTCCCTGATACCCACATCCAATGTGTCCGAGGCTTTGGAGCGCGAATCGCCCGAAGGTTGGGCTCTTATCGAAACAGTGAAAGCCGAAATTGAACGTTTCCGAACTCTCGATTATGTCATTCCTACATACCACAACGTTGTCACTGTTGCATGTTTGAAGGTAAAAGAAGAGACGTCTGGTATGATCAAGAGCTCACGTGTTATTTACCTCATCTAGGCTATGACTAAGCTGATGCTGCATGGGTTGATGGACTTGGATTTGTCCATGTTCTTACCTTACACCCGGTAATTCATAAAAACAAGCATGAAAATAATCAAACTTGTGGACACTCACTCTTTTTTTACTTAGATACGGAAACTATCTTGAGGTACGATTGACGGCATTGGACAGTCTCCTCGTCCTGGCTGGCCTGGGCAACCATGAAGTCACGAACTATTTTATCGACATCATAAAAGAAGACCCAAGCGTGTTTGTGTCTCACTATTTGTCGAAAGCCTTCCTGGCATGGCTCGGCTTGGCTCTCAAGGATGGCAACAACCTCACAATGACGAAGGCCGCCGAAGAATTTGCAGAAGAAGAAGGGCAGACACTAATTCAAGAAGAACAGAACAGGCTTGCCAAAACAGCCTATCAAGACTTCCAGATCAATGTCAAAGCTCTCCGTGAGCGGTTTGAAAAAGATGTCGACCTGCAGCGAAACCTGTGGGACCTGCTAAAGTAAGAAGCTCGGTTGTGAATGCGCTGTATGTGCTGACAGATGCTTTGTCTTGTTCGTCATTGTAGCTCACCAGAGAACATCATCACAGTTGATCATTCCGTGCGAAAATACCTATTGCAATTCTGCGAGTACATGTTTAAACCTATCGATGCCGGACTGAAGGTGACCATTCGTGTACCCACCGTTCCCGTAAGTCGATAGATACACAAACATCGAAGACATGTCATACTGATCGTCGTTCTTAGCATGATATTGCGGAAGATGTGTCTGAGCCTCCTTCCCCGGCATTCCAGCCTGTTATCCGAATTGGGAAGCCGAAGCTACCCAAAGAAAAAAAGGGCCTGAATGAAGGTAAGCTAATTGAATATCCACTTCATCTACAGCTCCACTAAGGTTTTTTTTTTATTTTTTTCCTTTCGCTTTTTCATTATTAGCAAATGAACCCAAGCCTGCTAATACGTCTATCATTCGATCTTTTGTGTCTGAATCCCACGGCATGGCTTCGCAAGTCTCCAGCCCAGCATCCACTGCTTCCTCTGCGGCTTCGCCGGCACCTCTCTCGCCACCTCATGTACCCTCACCACCCCGTGAACTGTCACCACCTCATGTGCCCTCATCACCTGTCAAACAAATGGCCCCATCACCCATGGAAGTCGTTCCCCCCTCTCCCTCACCACCACCTCCACCCGCCCCGAAATCTGCTCCGCCAAAGCAGCCAAAGCTGGTCAAGTCTGGGCCTGTGTCTGCGCCTCATTCTCGAACAGACAAGGATATCTGCATCGCATTGCTGTACAAGGTAATGGAATCTCGCCACGCATTTGAATTCTTGCGGCCGGTCGACCCGATCAAGCAAGGAATTCCCCACTATTTCCAGGTGATCAAACACCCCATGGATCTTGGCACGATCAAAGCCAAATTGAAGAATAGCCAATACCTGACTGTTCAGCAATTCGACGATGACATTCGCCTCATGCTCAATAACTGTTACAATTTCAATCCACCCAACACCTATGTCTACAATGAAGCCAAGTCTCTCGAACAGGTCTATGACAAGGAGTACAGCACACACTTTGGCAGCCCTACCAAAGCTGCAGCAATGCAGCCTACGGTACCTACACCCACAGCCGCCGCAGCCCCAGTCGCTTCAAGCCCTACGAAGAAGGTATCCATCAGCTTGGCATCCTCTCCCGCACCTCCCACTGCACCCTTACCGTCTGTTGCCAAACCAGCCGCACCCATCAAACACGCCAAAGTTGTTAAACCACCTCAGGCACCTTCTCCAGCGGTAACAAAGGCCTCTGCTTCTGGTCCTGTCATTTCAGTTATGGACGACGACAACAAAGACATTTGTGGACGCATCTTGACAGAGCTTTGGAACCAACCCGAAGCCCTACCCTTTCACTATCCTGTATGGGCCCTGGTTTTTCTTTCTCCCAACTTTTCAGACTCACTCGTTTTTTTTTTTTTTTTTTTTTTTTTTTTTTGCCAGATCGATGTCGTTGCTCTGAACATCCCTACATACTTGGATTTTATCAAGGTAAGTGCTGTCGGCTTTACACCGTTTTTGTTGCTTTAGGAATTTACTCAAAATATTTACTTTATGCTTGATAGCGTCCTATGGATTTCAGCACAGTGCGTGACAGTTTGATGCAAGGCAATTTTGCCACAATTTGGGATTTTGAAAAAGATGTGCGACAAATTTTCTGGAACTGCTTCCGATTCAACGATCCATCCTCCTTGATTCACCAGCAGGCCATGTCCGTCCAAGATCATTTCAACCAGCTGTGGCACCGAGCCTATGCTGAGCCAGATTGCTTGACCGGTGAGGATGATATGCTTGCTAAGAAGCTGATGTCCACCTTGATGAAACGAGAAGATGCCCAGCTGTTTATGGAACCTGTCGACACCACCATTTTGACCGACTATGCAGCAGTGATCAAACAGCCCATGGACCTGCGAACGATCAAGGAAAAGCTCTATTCTGGTCGGTACTCCTCACTTGGACAGTTCGATGCCGACTTCCGCTTGATGATCTCCAACTGTAGCAAGTACAACCACCCCAAATCATTTGCCTGTGAACAAGCCAAGCGACTTGATCATTATTACCTCCGTGGCAGCCAAGGCAAGGAACTGCGTGCCCGAATCCAAACTCTGAGCGGTGCAACCAACTCCTCCTCCAACCTGTCTGGCAGTAGCGGCACATATACCAACACAGCCTTGTCGTCCTCTGTCAGCTCTAACTCTAAGCCTCCGGTATCCGTACCCATCACCAAACCAACGACTCCCACCCCAATGGCGAAGCCGGTAACCCTCTCCAAACCTTCACCCAAACCTGCTTCACCCAAACCTCCATCCTCACCCATGAACAACAACCGTGCACCTACCAGCGCTTCCAAGCCTTCGCCTGTAACAAAACAAGCTCTCCCAACACCTAGCCCATCACGGCCGCCCATGCCTTCTACTGCAGTAGCTGGTGGCACTTCTGCCATGACTGCCCAAGGCAATGTGGCTATCAGCGTTCCACTCTCTACTGCACCTGCACGAATGACCACCACGCCGCAGACAGCCGCAACGGCATCCTCCGCAGTCTCGTCCTCTTTGTCTCGACCTACCGCGGAACCTCCTACAAACAAACTTCTGCCTGGCCTTCATACTCGCTTGGAAGTCCTGCTTTCAAAGCTGAAGCGCCACAAGAACTCCCTTGCCTTTTTGTATCCTGTAAGTAATCGCAAAAAAAAAAAAATTGACTCACTCGTCACCTGTCTCAGGTTGATCCCGTTGCTCTGGGTATCCCTCATTATTCCACCATTGTCACACATCCTATGGATCTTGGCACGATGTAAGTAATATACCAATTTGAATTTGGTAAAACTAACTGCCTGCTCGTTTTTTTTCCCCCTAACCAAGGTCGAAAACGTTGAAGTCAGGAGGATACAAAATGCTGAAGGATTTTGAAGCCGATTTCAAACTGATTGTTCAAAACTGCATTCTCTTCAATGGCCCTGAACATATCGTGTCACAATATGCCAAGGAACTGGATGTCATTTTCAACAAGGATATACAAGTCATCCGCGAAAAAGAACGGCAGATCTTGGCTGGTCAGTTGGCGTCTGCTGGTGCAACCAAGCCTAAAGTTGCTGCTCCCCGTCGACCCACCGGATCAACCATGCGAGCAGATATCAAAAAGTACAAGCCCATCTTGGATAAACTCCGTCAAAAGGAGTACTATGTGGCTTTTGCTGCTCCTGTCGATCCCATCGCTTTGCAGATCCCTACGTATTATGACTACGTTAAGGTAGGAAAGAAAAAAAACGCAACTCGATGGAATGCCCGCTTATTTTTAATGAATAGCATCCCATGGATCTTGGCACGGTGTTATCGAAGCTGGAGCGATACCAAAGCGCGAACGAGCTTCTGGACGACGTGAAGCAAGTGGTGGTCAATTGCTATTTGTTCAACTTACCTGATGACATCGTATGCCGCTGGGGCCACAGCTTGGAAAGCGATTTTAACCAGATGTGTCGGGAAAGAGGTCTTGCTGGAATCTTGATCAACATGGATAGCGAGCGACGCAAAGCTGAAGCCGAAGGGGCGACCCTCCAAGACATATCTTATTACACAAACGTACCATACTTCACCACCGATGCCCCTGCTGCGCCCGTCATGAATGACACCTACTCCCAATTCGACTCCATTTCACTCGGCAAACATTCCATTGACGAAGATTCTCAAGACCTAGAAGTAAGTGTCTTATAACGATATAAAAAACAAAAAAAACCGACCTCGTTTGTTAATTTGAATAATTTTCTTCTGTTTAGCAATATGATGGCAAGAAAATGAAGCAAGAGCCTTTTCCTCCATTCTAGGTTGCATTTTTTTTTTTTGCATGAATAAAATAATTTACTAGGCTTTCAGGGGCGTCTCGCAAATGTGTGCTGATTTTATTTAAATGTTTGCAACATGCTTCTAAGGCGGGTTGCCTATTGAACAACCTACATGGGAATAACAGAGAGTCGTGGAAGTGCGGAAGCTGGAATTTCCAAAGGAAAAAAACACAGCGATGGTGTACAAAGGTACAGAAGATTTCGAAAAAAAAAATTGAAGGCGCAAACACTCTCCTAGAAAAAATCTGAAAGGAAAAATGACGTACAAAAAAAAAACCTGCTCTAGTTCACTTGGATTAAGCTTGGGAATGTTGTTTTAAGGACAGAGTGCGCTCATCTCGAAAAAATAATTGGTCTCCAGGACACGCGTGAAAACCGTCAAAGTCTAAAAAAGCAATTGCAGGGACGGAAACCAAGTCATCGTTCGCTTCCCAGGTTCGAAAAAAAACCCATATTTAGACATAGCAAAAAAAGTGTAATGTTTAAGCAAATACTTGCCTTCAATGGTAATTTAAATAATTGTGAGCGATATATTTTTCTTTATATGGGTGGTGGATTTTTTGAAAAAATACTTTCTAAAAAAGTAGCAATTATACTATTTTAGAAAGTATTTTTTCAAAAAATCCACCACCCATATAAAGAAAAATATATCGCTCACAATTATTTAAATTACCATTGAAGGCAAGTATTTGCTTAAACATTACACTTTTTTTGCTATGTCTAAATATGGGTTTTTTTTCGAACCTGGGAAGCGAACGATGACTTGGTTTCCGTCCCTGCAATTGCTTTTTTAGACTTTGACGGTTTTCACGCGTGTCCTGGAGACCAATTATTTTTTCGAGATGAGCGCACTCTGTCCTTAAAACAACATTCCCTAGCTTAATCCAAGTGAACTAGAGCAGGTTTTTTTTTTGTACGTCATTTTTCCTTTCAGATTTTTTCTAGGAGAGTGTTTGCGCCTTCAATTTTTTTTTTCGAAATCTTCTGTACCTTTATACACCGTCGCCGTGTTTTTTTTTATTTTCTGCGCGCAGGTAGTTGACTAGATGGTTCATACGACCTGACACAATTTTTGGGTTTTAAACACCGATGTTAAAATTGTCACCGCAGCCAATTCTGCCTGACGATATTTGCCACGCGCTTTTTTGATACGGCTAAAATGGCCACGAGCGTTTAGACTTGTGATTCTGTTATTTGTTTTGCCATAAAAAAACACAAGAAATGAAAAAAGGGAAAAAAAAGCGACGACTCAAAAAACCACTGCTCAGCTGCTCGTACCTTGCGATTTCTATATTAGGAGTCCGGAGATTTAATTATCCATCACAGAAAACTAAAAGTTGCAATTTTATCAAACTAAAGTTTAAATGATTCATTCTGTAGAAAGGGGAGAAACAATATATTTATGTTTCATACGTGGCGTAGAGAAGATGTACGAAGAGGGAGACTATGGATTAGAATGGGGATCGCGATCGGTTGAGGCGACGGAAGTAGTGGCTAAGCTCTCCGATGACCTGTCGAGCTTTTGCAGCTAATATGCTTTTTGACAGTCTTCACCATGTTGCAGAGGATTTCCTACGAATCAGAAAAATATCACATTAAAAAAAAGGCAAGAAAATCAATGCATCAATGAAATGAACGCTTATACCTTGAAAAAGAGCAGGCCCTTCAATGTGTCAAAGAACGTATCAAAGTGTTTGGCTTGCTTGGGGACATGGAGGTGCGTAGCAAGTTTGGCGATGAACATGTGATCCTTGGTCTTCTTCGATTCATAGAGGTAGCCAGTATTCCTATTCAAGTACGATATCTAGTTATTGAGTGGATCGACGAAATAATAGAATAAGGAAGTCAGACCCACCGATGAAATACATGGCCATTGTGCCGTCAATGTCCGGATGAAGTGGACCGAGGATATGGTTGATGATGGTGGCATATGTGCGAAGGTTCTTTGATTGATGTCTTAAAATGGTGGCATCTCGTGCATCGCTCTTTTTCCATTCATTCGAGCAAACTTCAATTTGATCATCATCGCAACGCAGAAGGAGGTCGATTTTCCTCCCATAGGTCGTAGCTGTATCGATGTCGCCAAATATCACCTTGTTGAGGTGGGTATTGGTCTTGGACGCTCGTGACGCTTGTTCGCCACTATCAAGAAAGAAAGAAGAGTGCAGAAAAAAAAGGTCAGCGTGAAATTACGTCCTGGGTATGGCGTTAATATAAGGCGGCTTACTCTGCCATGGTGGTAGGTGTTCCAGCGAAGAGCACATCAATTACTGCAGCAATCGACGATATGCTATGAGTTTGGATTCACGTCATTAGATGACCAAAATTGTAAGCCGTGAATGCTGTCAATTAAGAACAAAAAAAAAGAAAGGCGCCGTCAATGATGGTTCTTTTTATATGTATCAACTCTCCACTTACACTTGTTCCACCATCAAGAACATCGTATACTCTTGTGAATCCATTTTGTTGTCCTTCGATAAAAGTGTAGCATGCGCCTTAGCTAACGAATAAAACCTCTGGATTGTCAATTCCCATATCGACCTATTCGAAGTGCTCACAGCTATAAATAGACGTGAACGGATTAAAAATACTTGTCTCTTTCGTGAGTCTTAGCGAAAAGAAGAAAAAAATACGCAAGCTGAGGTAGTCGAATTGCTTATCTATTATTTTTTCCCTTGGTTTCTTTTTCTAATTTTTTTTTTCCCTCATGTTATGCTTTCCATCCCCTCCCATCCATACATGCGTCTTTTGCAGAAAGAACGGATCAGTGACACAGTGTCTGTTGATGATATCATCACTGCTGAGGAAAAAAAAAAAAGTTAGGTTAAAACTGTCCTGTTTTTTAAATTTACGCGGTGTCACTGTCTTGCGGCAATCTTTTGAGATCGAAACGAGCTTGATGACATGGCACATGTATTTCATCTTCGAACAAATGGGTGGAACATCCACACTATGTGCGACTTCGACACCAAAAGTTGCGCGGCTCCTCATCAACGACAGGATCATAGGAACCCCCAGGCGATCTGATAAAATATCACAGTGCAATATTGTACTTGATAAATACACCCCAAATTTTGCATACAAGTACAAAATAATGAGAAATGACCTTATCTACCTGCTTAGTTCTCAGACAATGAAGGAAAGAGTTGGGAGTTGGCAAACATACATGAAAGATGAATTTTTTAAGCACTCGATAAAGATTTAGGCAGTTCATCCGATTGGCTCACTCACCAAAAATATTCATTCACGGCACAAACAAAAACCTGGCAGAAATGATGGTGGAGGAGACCCAGTACTGTACATTACCGTACCGTACAGTGCTTCCAACGCGTCACATGTGCACAGTCAAAAACGATTGCAGTAAGAAAATCGATACAGTATCACTTGGTCCAGCGCTCGTCCAAAAAAATAAAAACAGGCCATATTCCTGGCGGTATTTTTTTTTCCATCTTCCAATTTTATACGATTTCACCTAACAGACATGAAAGGCATTGTTATTGCCAATTTTTTGATCAGTTTCGTCGTGACAGTCTGAAACAAAAAATTGTGAATGCAGAGGGATTACTCCCAGGCTAGCATATTTCAGATTCCGACCCACAGCCAGTCTGCTGTTTAACAACTTTTTGAGCATGACACTCCTTTGACAGTCTCAATTTATTACTTCTTATTTCTAGTCCATATGGACAGTTTCTCATTGGCGATTTTTCATTTATCTGGGCTTTACTTTTCTTTACCATTTGACTCGATTTGGTACAACGGAAGGGTTGTGATGAAAAAGCAAATGCACGGGGTCGAAGTGCGAGTGAGTGCACGTGCTTGGGCTGTGACACCAACAGCCAGGGACAACTCCTCAATGAGTACAAACAAAAAGAGATCACCCTTCTGACACTTATAAAACGATTCCGAAAAAAGCCATTATTGTACGACAGCAAGGCTACATAAAAAAAAAGCGTTGATCATGGGCATCTTGGCTGCAACTGTTTTTTTCCCTTTGGTTTACAGCACTGGCACTGGACTGCGGCGATTGAAACATCGGCAAGTTTTGGCAAAAAAAAAAAAAAGGCCCTTTTTCTGGCCATTTTTTCTTTCTTCACATTGACTTTGTCCATTTTTTTGTTCTTCTTTTATTCTTCTCTCTTTTAATTGCTGCTTTCTCATTTCTATCCTTTTCAAAGGTACCTAAGCCCCGGTCATCTGAAGGAAGAGTGGCGAAACATAATATTTATTAATATTGTATTGTAGGATTTACGACAACCGTCCCACGTTTATTATTTTTATATTTTTACATCTTTGACTCTCGCCCTCCTATTCTCAAAGATTCGTCAATAGTACCATATGTCTGGACAAGATGAAGGCGACGATGCGATTTTATTTGAAATAGTGGATGTATATGGCCGTCTAGCTTTTGATCGTGTGTATGAAAACGGGCTTCATGCCTTGCAACGCATCCATATTCGCAATCTGACTGATCAACCACTGGTTATTCGTATGCGCTCCAATCTTGGCAATCAACTGACGTTTCAAACCTCCAACGAGAATCTGTTGGATTGGGATATTGGCCAGCATACAACCAACACTGTCACCTGGGCCACTCATCTGTTCGCCTCGCCGCATGCAGTCAGCCCTGACACCTGTGTGAACGAGATATTCAACATGGTCAACTGGATTGATGAATTGACACTGCAGCCCTACGAAACTGTACCATTGATTCTCGGATTCCTACCCAACGTTCACGATGACGATGACGATCCTCCTCCAACCACAGCTACCTCTTCGTCTGCGGCCACGCCCACGCTCAATGGCCCCTCCACCGCCTCTTCCTCCGCCACGGGCATATCCGCCTCAGCTGCACCCTCCGGTCTTTCCAAACCATCCAGAAACCTCGTTTTCAACCACGACTCATCAGAAACAGACACTTTCAACTGGTACAACGTCATTGGCAGCGTGTTTTTTTTCGGATACCTGGACATCACCTCCGCTTTACCCGATTACCAAGTTTCAGTCAAGCTGCGTGCCGACGTGTGCCAGTCATTGCTGTGGACCGATGTCATGGAGACTGGTATTGCCTTTGAAGATTGTGTGCTGGGCGAAACTTACCATCAAGAATTCACAATCAAGAACAAATCCGACATTGACTTGTACTGGACCATGAACACCCTTGACCTGGTCACAGACTGGCTGACCTTTGCCGATGTGATATCTGGGGAGTGCTTTGACAGCCATGTGCCTATTGAAGGTTGCTGTCAACGGCGTATCCGTGTCACCTTTGCACCAAAAGAAGTCGGTGAATTCAATTATGACCTCCAGCTCGAAAACCTCAACGACGCCAGAAATGTAGTGCAAATCAAGATCCATGCCGTTGTCCGATCCATAGCCCACAAGGAATCCATTGTTGTCTCTAGTGGCAGTGTTATCGATTTTGCCGATTGCGTCTCTGGCCAATGGGCAGTACAACAGCTGGTGCTCAACAATGTCGCCGATCACACGATGGAAGTCCGGTTTCTTCCTGAGGGCGCCGAAGTGGTCTTTGATATCAAATCCAGCTTTGACCCTGCCACTTTATCGCCTGTGGATGATCCAGAACAAGCCGGCCCAGCATCATCCTTGGGTACTTCCTTGGACCCTGCATCCAACATCACTGTTTCGTCTTCCGCCTCCTCCTCAGCCAATTCCATCGCACCAGCGCTACCGACCCCTGCTGCCACTGTCACCAGCACCAGCGAAATATCCACCGTCGGAGACAGTGATTACTCTCGATCTGCCTCTCCCATCTCCATGGAATACCCCGGCTCACTCTGGTCTGGAGGCGTCCGTGTGCATGCCCCTTCCGTCGCCTCAAACCGCTCCGTCACCGACTATGAAAACAAGACGCAGCCACCAGTCCGTAAGTCTTTCGGGAAAAAAAAAGGCAGATAATGT
Source organism: Hesseltinella vesiculosa (assembly GCA_002104935.1). Lineage (NCBI taxonomy): Eukaryota > Fungi > Mucoromycota > Mucoromycetes > Mucorales > Cunninghamellaceae > Hesseltinella > Hesseltinella vesiculosa. The sequence goes on from MCGT01000064.1 coordinate 36,043, forward strand.
AAGAACTGACGCCATTTTTTTCTTTTCAACGTCCGTATAGAACCTGTTGAGAACTATACCCGGATCGAGGATCTTTTATTGAAACCTGGCAAGGAGCGAGTTGTGCAAGTATCTTATCGACCTCAAAAAGACGCCAATGTCACAGACTTCAACGCCGGCCAGTTGATTCGCCGCCAATTTCGAATTGTTTTGGAGTATGCTCGGTACCGCAGCACAGATGTCAAGGAGCGCAAAGCGGTCCAATGCCGGGCAAGAACCTGTACTTCCTTTGTCGAAGCCGTGCCCAAGGAGATCAGCTTTGGTGACACCGACGTCGGCACTCAGAAATCTCTACCCATCAACATTGTCAACCGATCAGATATACCAGCCCGTGTTGAACTCGAATTCGCCTCCAAAGTGCTCAACTGTCAGCGTGGGGAGATAACAATCCAGCCTCGCTCTTATGTAGAATTGCGCCTGGATCTGTATCCTCGCAAAGTCAATCCCGAGTACCGCAAGCAAATCACCCTTGTCAACTACCTCAACCACGACAATGATCAGATCATCGAGGTGCTCAGCAACAATATTGACAAGAACCGCGTTACCTTTCACTCACTATTCTACCGAATCCTGACCACCACCGGCGCCAACTACCTTGACTTTGGCGCAATTGCTCTCAACTCACCGTCCCTGCGTACCTTTACTGTCGAAAACATCCGGCAGAAACCGTTGACTTTGGAAATCACCACTTCCAAGCAGGATGAACTCAAGATCTATGTCAAGCGCAAGCGCCCCCGCCCAGACGCTACCGCACAGCAGCCCAACATTTCTATCACCGAAGTCCCTGACTCGCCTCGCCTACCAACGACATCATCTCTTTCATCACAACCTCCTGCCGCACCTGCTCCATCTTCAACAAATTCTTCCAAGCCGAATGCATTAGACCTCAACAGTGATACCACCCAATCATCCTGTGCTGACATCGTCCCAGTTGATACTCCCACAGATGAGACTTCTACCAAGCCCAACAAAGATCGTCGCCTACCAGTGAGCTCTACATTATATGCTCGTTCACACGATATCTCTAACCACTCTTTTCTTTCTGTCTTATAAGCTTCGGGATCTGCTGTTGGATAAACATGGACACCATGTGCCTTCAGAGCAACCGCACCAAGAACGTATGGTACGGGCCGGAAGAGCCATGTACTCGTCAGCTGCCTATCTAGATCTCGCAACGAGCCCTTTGCCTTCCAGCAAACGGAAACGGCGCATGGCCCGCGCCATCCATCTCAAGGAACTGGATGCTGGCCAGTTTTTGCAGAGACTCAAAAGCTCAGGGACCAACTCCACCACTCTTCCCTCCTCGGCTGCCGCTTTGTCGGATGGAACGAACGAGCGATCTCGAGCTCATACGGCTTTAACGTCCCCGACAACGTCTCGCCATGACCGCTCTTCTTCTGCACCTTCATCCACCACTTCTGCCACCAATCAAGCCTCGCCTTCGCCCCTGCACCGGTCGCTATTTGATCAACGCCATCGACAGCACTTGAAGAAATCCAGCCAAGATAAAACCGACCCCACTTCCTCCTCCTCATCGTCTTCGCTGTCATCAACCCCAGCGCTACCTTTGACGTCTACCTCGGTTGGACCTAAGCGTCACCACCACCACCATCATCATCACCACCATCACCGTCATCGTCACCAGCCGACTTTGTCGAAATCATCGAGCAACAAGCAAATCAGTAAGCAGCATCGCACCATGGGTCTCACAGCTGCTCGATACAGATCGCGCAAACACCTTGACTGGTCGGATATTTCAGGCAAGTCCCAGGTACCACTGGAAGACTTGTTGACTGTGATGGAGCAAAGTTCCAAGGCCGGAGCCCCACTGTTCCCTAAGCTGTCGGCTGAAGAGCAGTTTGTGCGTCATCAAATTGCCTGGCGACGTGAATTGGACCGGTTGATCGACAACGGAGATCTTGTGTCAGTGTCCAACGTGCATGTCGACCCCGCAGCTGAAGAAGAAGTAGTGATTATCTACACTCCCAACAGCGACACCACACCCCATGTCCAGACATCCCCACGCAAGCAAGACGAACGCATATTTCTACGTCTGATCGAATTTGACCATGACATTGAGCAGACAGAGTTCCTGAGTCTGCTGGACGACCAGTCGGAAATCCCAGTGCGCGAAGTCATTGTGCGTGCGCAGCTCTGCCGATCCATCATGGACCTTGGCCAGAAGAACATCAACTTTGGCATGGTTGAACGCAATGAACGCCATATCAAGTCGATCCTTTTACACAACCGGAGTGAGACGTCCCTGCTCTATGCCATTCGTAAATCTGGTTCCATTGCCTCTGGCGACATCAAGCTGGGCGCCGGTCGTTATGGCGTTGTGCGCGCCTTTGGGAAACGCGAAATTGAGTTTGTGTTTGAACCAACCCTCCCTGGCAACTTCATGGAGAAGCTGACAGTTGAGAATATCCGTGACCGATCCAATGACCAGGTTGTGTCGCTCAAAGCCATGGTGCGTAAGCCATCCACTTTTTTTATCGAGTCCCTGGAATTGGCGTTTGGTCCTTGTCTTGTCGATCAGATGTGCCCTCGTGCCCAGACCATTGTGCTCACCAACACTAACAAGCAGTCGCGCATGTTTGAAGTTCGTGTGGATCCAAACGAAGCCATCTTTGGCGGTTATTTTGGCGAATTTGATTTTCTTGTCGAAGATGCCGATGATACCAAACTGACCAAAGAAGCTGAAGAAGAAATTGAGAACCTGGAGCAGAAGCTAAAGATTGCCAAGCGCAAGGACCAACCTGACAAGATTGCAAAGTACCTCAAGAAACTCGCCAAGCTAAAAGACAATGCCCAGGCTGCTATCGCGTCTCCACCGACGCTACCATCAACCAACGCTGATCTACAGCCGCCAGCCGCCTCGTCTTCGTCTGCGGTCGCAAGTCCCGTTACCTCTCTCGCCAGCGCTCACAATAAGCCCCCTTCTGGAAGCGACAGCGGCAGCGCTTATACCAGCAGCACCGTGTTCCGCAAAACTGACGAAAGCGTCGTGTTTCCCTTGGATCCTCAGGCTACTAAAACGGTCACTGTTTACTTCAAACCTGTCTTGCGCCCAGTCAAGCCTGACCAGATAGACTTGTTCTCTTCGTCGACCCAACCAGCAAACACCTCTGCTGCCAATCTTAAGTAAGTCTATTCAACCGACGTACAAACCCTCCTGTCTATCCTCATGCTCACCTTTTCAATTTTTTTTTCTTCTCTACAATAGTGACCAGCCCTATCCTGTCAAGGGTCGCATTCTTGCCCATGAATACAAGAACACCGATGCTTGCAAGAGTGTCATGTACACAGCCTTGATCTGCCCCAACGTGAGTGACTATCGCAAGGCCCTTGTCCTGGAAGGCCAATCCCAGAACACCAACACGTCTTTACCGCCTTCCACTTCACCTCCAGCATCCACCTTGCCATCCTCACCACCTACCGTTTCATCCACTTCATCCTCCACATCCACTTGTCAACCGCCGACATCATTGCATGAACCTGAAGACCCGATTGCATTGGAACGCTCAAGCTTTGACGGCGGAAGGATGCCGATCGACACGGTCAGCCCTCTGTATGTGCGTGTCACCAATCACAGCGCTGTAGCTGTCCCCGTACGACTCGTTGTTCCACCTGTCGATGGCGACTTTTTCCTGCTGGACGAAACACACTGGACCCTTAATCCCAACGAAACCCGCAAAATCCATTTTGGCATTCGTCCGAACCAAGTCGGCAAGCAAGAACATTCTCTGGGCATCTTGAACGAAACCAGTCAAGTGATGCACCCATTTGTCCTGCACTGTCTTGCTCACCGCCTGCAGTACTTGTCGTTCCCATCTCTTTCTGAAGACACCAATGGTGAGCTAGACCTGGGTTTCTCATACGTGGATCCTGGCAATAAGTACTCACAAGTGACCCCGCTGTTGGTCAAGAATGATACTGGTGAGGACCTCTGTATCTCATGTCAAAGCAACTTATCACACCAAGTGCTGATCTTCATGGTAAAAAAAAAAAAAGCTTATCAACGTCAGCAGAAACTTACTGTTTTATTCCCCCCCCCCAAGGACGAATCTGGTGAACGTGGGCTAGTAGACAAAATGCCTTTCAAGGCCCATCACATGGCCACGGTTTGGGTTGCTGTCCAGCCCAACTTGCTGACGAACTATGTGGGCAACCTGGTGGATGAATGCCGCGAACTGGTGGGTGGTATCAAATTCTCTATCTTCAATGACTCCGGAGACCTCGTGTTGAACCAAACCGTCAAATTTACTTCTATCATCGGCCAATCGCATCTTCACGTCAGCCATCGCGTGATCAACCTCGGCTACACGGACCTGCTGCAGGAAGAGTTTTATGGCTCGTTTATGATCGAAAATCGCTCGGCCCAACTTCCCCTGGACTATGAAGTTGAATGCACCTCGGGTAACATTGTGATCGATCGTCGTGGTGGCACCCTGAATGGCTGGAAGGACAGCTCAGCCAACCCTTGCTCACCCCAGCACTCATCACAGCCGCAGCATCATTTGACGCCATCCTCGCCCCTGCTCCTCCGTCGCTCTAGCACCCACACCGACACCGACAACGATTCCATAGACGACTATGGTGACGCCATGGCCACATCGCTGGCCAATATTACCTTTCGCATTTACTCGCATCGCTATGGTCTGCTGAACGAGCGCTTGGTCGTCACCAACCTGCATAACAGCAAAGAAGTCTTTGAGATCGAAGTGCGCCTCTTTGTCGATGCTGGCAAACTAGATTTGCTTGCCGTGCCATCACGTCAGCCACCGTTGGATCACCTCTCCTTTCACAACCAGCACCGAGAAGCTTACCCTCTGCGTGTGGTGAGATGGGAAAGTATTTATGCTTATGCCAAGGATAAAGGCTCTGACACTCTGGACAAGACAACGCAAGATACCGACCAGTCGAGTAAGTCTTCTTTTCTCCTACCCAAAAAAAAAAAAATGCATGTCCTCAATCTAATACTTGTTTTTGCGTATTAGCCTTTGACAATAATGGCTGTGATGGTCAAGTGAATCGGGATGATACCAACTCGGACGAAATGTCACAGACAGTCTGCGATCAACTGGAAATGATTCAACTTCCTAGTGAAGACGAGCTTCGTTTGTACTTGCGTGAAGTGCTTGTGGCCAACACCTCTGGCCAGCCCATGTATCTGGTAGCTGCAAGTGATGTAGAAATCAAGACATCGTGGCAGCAAGTGTCATCCTCATCAAGTCAGCGACCATCCATAGCAACGCCTTCCCCGTCGTTATCCTCCATACCCGTCATACCGGACACTGAGTCCCTCGGTAAACAATCGAAAGACCTCACCAACTTACCGGCGCCGTTTATGAAATGTGGTGACATGCCAACACTCGTACAGCCTGGCCAGCGCGTCAAGTTGCAGCTGTATTGTCCGTCAGTTAGCAAGTTGTCTAATGAACAGCAGGCCTTGACATTGCAAGGACACAGTGGCACATTGCGTGGTATGATTGTGTTGTATGATCAGCGCCAACAGGTGGAAGTGTTGGCCCTGGAATTGGAAGCTCAGTACTGTGTCTCGCTTGCTTCCCTCCCGCTGGATCGCATCGACATGGGAAAAATCGGCCATGTTCATTCTTGGAAACCCAGCAAATTCCAGTTCACTGTGCATAATATGGCAGACGTGCCACTGGTGTATACCCTGCAAGCTGCACCCTTGCTCTCATTTGTACCATTGGATCGCAAGGGCCTCCCGCTACAGTTCACCTCCACCTCCACCTCCACCTCCACCTCGTCCCCCACATCTGCTTCATCCCCCTGGTCTCCAGCCTCGTCTTCGTCCTCCTCGTCAACGTCGCAACAACGCCACGATGGATTCTATGTACCTGCCGGCAAGTCGCAGCTGGTCGAAGGCTGCCTCGATCCATTACAAACTGACCACACCGCCGGTCAACGACGGTACGACGTGCGAATTCTCAACCTGCGCAATCCGCACAACCGACTGCTCCTTCGCCTCAAGGCACTGATGACCACGTTCGAGCTGTCGTTTGATCGGCTGGACCACGGCATACTCGTTCTACCTACTCTACAATACCCGATCGCAAATCACAACTGTGATAGCTGGTTCATTATCCGCAATACCACCGACGATGACATCCGGTTTGAAATCGGCGTGGATCTAGAGCCGCTGGTGGCCGAGTATATCAAGTTTGACGTTCTGTCCCGGTATTCCAATTCTCCTTTGAGGGGTGGCATTACCTTGAGCCCACAAGGCCAGATGGAGATTCGTGTGCGCGCGACCCCAAGTGAAACCATGCGTTTGCCAAAGGCAGCTACCCAACAGCTGGACGACGACCAGATGCTCCTGCTTGGCCATCTCTGGGTCACCACACTGTCGTCGCAGGATGACCAGACCTTCCGTGAAGTCATCCCTGTCAAATGCATATTGGAGGAGGTGCCAATGTTCACCCTCAGCGAGCGTCGCCTGGAATTCCGCCTGGCTACCACCTACTATCAGCTCCAAGACCTCAGTAGCAATCAATCCAGCCCACCTCCCAGCATCTTTACCACACCGCGGTCCTCGGCTACATTTTCCTCAACCCATGCGGCCTATTATGCGCCACCCCAGCCGCAGCAGCCATCCGCGCCGCTCGTCTCCCTGCCGTCCCATTCATCCTCCTCATCTGTTGCCTCCAGCAGCAACACTCCGGCCATCTCTGTGCCTGAGAGCTATCCATTGCTTGTCAGTAACCTTGCCAGCCAGCTACCCCTCCGCCTCCAGGTCTCCATCGAAGGGCCAACCGAATTTTCAGCTGACCAGCTTATTGACATCTCCGATCTGCCTGCAAACAACGTAGCCACTATAGCTGCTGGCGACTGCCTGTCACTAACAGTTTCCCTGGCCAACCCCGACGACAATCTGCCTGAACAGATAAAGATCCATTTTGATGATCTTGATGCTGTCCATCAAGTGCGTCAAACCGCCACCGTTACCATCAAGGAAATTGTGCGCGATATTTAGATTTCTTCCCTCACATTTGCCACCTTGTTTTTCTTTCATCCTGTCTTCCTCTTTTTTTTTTTTTTTTTCCAGCTCTGTACATATTAAACATCTCATTCTCGTGAAACTTGCACTGTGAAAATGTCAGCAAGTTACACTGTTTCCATGAATAAGTAAGTGGCGGCTCTCCTGGAAGACAGGTGGCGGACTTTGGATTTTCGAGTGTCGCACAAGCCAAGACAAATTTGGCGCAGCGTGTTTTTTTTTTTTGTCGTAGATATTTTTTTTTCGTGTCGTAATAGACTTGTCGTGCGACAAACTGTTACTTAAATACAACTACATAGGTGTCCTATGGAAGCAGTCATTGATGCGGGGAGAAGAATGAACGATAAAGCCATGTAGATCCTTGATAGAAACATTATTACACGCCGCTTTGACTCGATGCGGCCGACCAGAACTGCTCAATCGGATTGAGCTCAGGGGAATAGGTTGGAAGATGCATGCATCGATACCCACGATTCCTGATGAAGGTATCGATGGCCTTGGATTGATGACTTGGTGCATTGTCCATCACCAAATAACAGCCCTCAAATTCTGGATGTTGGTCCATAGTATTCATGACCTCATTCAAGAAGGCGATGTAGTGGTGAGTGTTTGTGCCGATGCCAATGTGTTTGTAGGTAACTTGATCAAGTTTGCTTTTTTGTTCCCTGTAGGCGGACTTCTCATGCTGATTTGAACAACACCAGAAGCACAAGCACCAAGGATCATGGAAAAAAAGACTTCTCAAAATGCGACATTATGCATTTGGTCATCCTGACAAAAAAAAAAAAATGTTGCGCCAAATTTGTCTTGGCTTGTGCGACACTCGAAACACTGAAAAAAAGTGGAGTACGATCAGAGGGCGTTTTTTTCCTATTCGTGCTCCCAAGATAGTTCTTGGATCACAATGTTTGAATCATTAGTGGTTTTAACCAAGACCATTAGTTAATACAAACGCACACGATAGCTATGATTCAGCTAGTCTGATCACAGAGATTCGAGCAGATATCGGAATGTGAAATTCTGACTTTTCTTTTTTTTCAAGATCAATGGATTGACGTAAAACTACGCATGGGTAAATAGCGTGTTGAGTGGTGATGATACTAAAAAAAATTAGAGATCTCCTAGCTAATATTTAGCAGGTTAATTTTGATGTGTCTCAAACTTCAGCTAAAAAATGCCATTTTTTCAGATGACTCCCAGGCGAACTGATCAAATATCAACTTCAAATTCGTCAAAAATCGATTCACATCAAATTTTGCACATGGAGGGGTAATAATGGTACACACCTCTCAGGCATGGAAGTGATGGGCTAGGGATTGTCGACATGCAATGTAAGCATAAATTATTAAAAATCTCAGGCATATCGAAAGCTCAGGCCTACTGCTTTATCAGTCTGTGTTTCCTGCAACGAATCGCAACGATTATTGCCCAAATACAGGATATATAAGTTTTAAATAGTAAAAGAAAATGCTCTTAGGTCAATTTACTAATATTCAACGAATCAAAAATAGACGAAAATGGAAAGGAAGAATGGGACGCAGTTGCAGAGTGGGGAAATGGCGGAGTGAAAATATAACTCGCGTTTCACCTTTTTTTTTTTGTTTCTTTCTTCTCGTTTTCCTTCATCACGAAAAATGGCCCGTACCAAGCAGGGTAGAAAAAGAAGACAAAATACGCCCGAGGTGGAGTCGGGTAGAACTCAGTTAGTGCCAATTGAAGAAGAAGCTGGCCCTTCTACGTCACGTATGACCAAGCATGATACATATGAATTGTCTTTTCGATAGCGCCGTTATCTAATCGCTTTTCTCATCAGGCCCTGTCAAGCGACAAAGACGAAACAAAACAAGGAATGTATCAAAAAGAAGACAGAATGCTGATGAAAAAGCAGCAAAGCGTACCGGGAGAGATGAGCGTAGCCTTGCCATCGATCGACAGCGACGATCTCGACGACCCTGCCCAACTTGCATAAAGAATGGAAACATAGAATCGTCATTGACCCATTCAAGATCATCAAGTCGCCTATGTCCCTACCGCATACCCTCTCAACGTGCACAAGGGAACCAATTGCTTGGTGGAAAGAAGACCAAGACACTCACGATAAAGCATGGACTGTACCCATTATTGAAATCGCTACGCAATGCCGAGAAAGAAATTTTTATGGACGGCCTTCAAGCAGTTGTTGATTTTAATCGTCGTGTGTTGATTTGCAGTCACCTGTTTATCCTGGATTACTTCAACTCCCGCCTCACCAATGGCCTGGATATCCCTCTAGTGTTCCTGGACTATCGGTTTGTCAATGGTGTGTTTCAGCTTGTCATTGGCCGATCTTGGTCGAATAACTCACTCTTTACTGAAGAGGTCCGTCAACACATTGAAGAATCGTTTGCCACATTTCTGATTCAGCATCCTAATGTCCACTGTCCACTGGTCCCGTCTACTGTGCGAGGGAAACGCCCTATTGGCTTTTCCAAGATTTTAACTTCCACAGCCCGCACGTACGCCTCCAGCATGGTGAATCATGTGGTCGAGGGTTTCGACCAAGCCTACATTGGTTATTTGCAAGCTCGCCTTGCTCGTTCTATTCCAGTAAGTAACTCAAAAAAAACCTCCACCATTAACAGCTCACCTTTTTTTTTTTTTCAATAGGAACTTAATCGCTTTCAAGTTGGAGCCCTTGCGGATTTCGTGTTTGACACGTGTGCACAAAACCAAGACTTTGAACCAGTTTGGCCGACGATCAATGTTGAAGATTCTATCGACCATGCTATGGTGGATGCCAAGGTCGACACTGCTTTGAACGAATTGATAGACGAGACTTGGGACAGATGGACACAACTCGCCATTCGTATTGAACAAGAAGGACCCTTGCCACAGCAAGACGCGGATGAGGACAACCAAGACGACGAGGACAACCTCTCGGTCAGCACAGCCACAGCCATGTCCATCGACACTATCTCAACCCTTGGCATCTCGCGCCTTGATGTTGCTACTGGCCCTTATACCTTGCCTCCGTTAGCTGATCCATCTCTCTCAACTGACAACGCTATTCGTAGCCAGGCTCCTCCATCTGTGTCTATTACAACGACAACGATCACCCGGTATCCGCACCTGTTTATCAAGATTCTATTTGATGTCTTGTGCAGCTTGGAGCGCCTAAATGAAGATCAACACACGGCACCGGCGCCACAAACCTCCGTTCATTGGAATTGGACACATCACCAGCTCTCTGGAATGCATGACTGGAGTTATCTGAACCATCACCAGCGGTCAAAGCTCGTCCGTGGTATATCCAAATCCATCAACAACAACACTCCAGTGGACATTGAACGACTGCCTCGTGTCTTTTCTCAGCAATCCCGCCAACAAGTGACCACGCTTGTGGCCGAAACGCAACGAGCTATTGCTGCTGGCACATTCTCATCCGAAGCATACCTTGTGTCACCAAAAAGTGCGTCTTTTCTCGGTCCTTCCCACACCGTCTCTCACTCGAAAATTCATTCAAGTCTCCCACGATTCTCTTGGTGAAATCATGCGCCATTTCGGATTAGAACACTACGTCGTACCTCAAGCGATTCGCCCAGTTGCTGGACAAGTGCATGACAATTTCAAGATCCTGAACTTGAAAAGGATCCATAGTGGGTAAGTGGGAAACAAAGAGATAAAAAAAAAATAGGTGAGAGCATTGCCGGAAAAAGATATCTCACTTTTCATTTTCTAGTCGCGGAATCTTCCTCAATCAGCTGTACACTGATGGCTATTCCGTTT
>MCGT01000065.1:0-46662 GCA_002104935.1 Hesseltinella vesiculosa
CAGGCACTCTTCAGATTGACTTACGATTGAAAGGACAGAGACGAGATCTTGCATTATTATGGTTTGATCCACCGCATCTTGGGCAAGGTACTCTTCCTGTATGTTTTGAAATGAAGCATTTGTTCAGCTCATCTAGTTTTGTTGTTTTACTGCGCCTATTACCTCTTTGCTCTTCTTCTTCGCGTCGTTGTATTTTCCTTCTTTTCAAACTTTCCAAGTATATTCGCTGCTCCTGTACGGTGTCCATATTCAACAGTAGAGGGTAAGATGAGGAATAGTAAAAATCGAAAAAGTACTAGCAGAGATGACAGGGATTGGGAAGTGGAAAAAAAAGGTGAAAGAAGAGGAAAACGTGAAACAAAAAAAAAAAAACTAGAAAGGGGCGAGGCGTGGGTTGTGATTTTCACCTTTTTTTTTTTGTGCCCATGGGCTTTTCCTCTGCATCTTTTTACGAGCGGTGGACACTGAACCTCGTTGATTATTTAGTTCGACCATCTGAAATTCATAGACGGTAGCAGCTCCCCTTCAGCTGCTTCGCTATTTCTGTGTCTCCACCGAGCCTTCGCTAATCACGGTAAGCAAATCAGAGTCAGAATGTGGTTTCAAAAAAAAAAAAAAAAAAAAAAAAAAGAATGTAATTTCATTTTGCACTGCGATGGCCAGGTAAAAGTCTAATAGGCTCACTCTCCTGAAATTGAAATATCGCACACGGCAGCAGATCGCCTGCTCATATGCTAATGGCGATTAGGCTCCTCTCATGGCCTCAGCCCGTGTTGGCGCGCGAAACCCCACCCTGAGTCTATCCCAGAGTTTGTCCAACACCTCTACTCCAGAATTGGTCAGTTCCTGCAAAAGATACTGCCCAGAGATTCATGCGAAGTCGTCCCTCGGTGCTCGAACGTCAAACACCTCACCTTATGGCTCGACGTAATCGACTTTTACGCCTAAGAATCCAGAACATGTTGGCAGCGGCGGACACGTCTCGATCCCACACCATTTGGCAAGTGGTGCAGAACTTCAAGGCAAAGATCGACGACTGATCTTGCGTGCGCACGGGCGACAGTTGCCCACCACAGGTGCTGCAGTTCTAGTTTGGATAAGCAAATTAGATATGCCCACCACGCTCTTATTTTTTTTTTGGCCATCTTACCTGGCTGGTCCAGAACTCGTTGGTGTGGGCAACCATGCACAACGCCTGGTGCTGTCGTTTGATCAAGTGCTGTCTGATGTTGTTCGTTCTGCCCACTGCGTGCCCACGAAAATGTTGGGCATCTCGACCAACCATGGCATCACCGAACGAGATCAGTGGCAGGCCATCCACTGTTTGTTGGGAGCCGTGATATGGCAACTTGCTGGCTCGCATGCGGCTAGAGTATACATAAAAAGGAGCGTGAGATAATGCAAATAGCCCATTTTTGTATTACGTTGGTTGCTGAGGGGGGTCGAGGTATTTTTGTTGGAGTGACACGAGATGGTGTTCCAAGGCTCCAATTTCGGTGTTAATGGCAGCTGTAGCAAGATCATGCGCTGTGCCATGTCGATCTAGTGCATGGTTCATTTCTCGAGCAAATTGGTGCTGGTCTTCTTCGGGTCGAGTTTCAGGGTGCATACCAAGTGGCTGGTCCAAGGTTATGCGCTTCATCTGGTCCATCAACTCATCATGTCGTTCGCTTAAGCGCCGAAGATTTTCCAAGCGTGATTTCGTCTTGCTATACTCATCCTTGATTTGCAACAAACGAGTATGCCATTTTCGTTGCATCTGTCGCTTTCGTTGCTTCCGATTTTTCCTTGTCTTACGCTTGTCTCGGCAACGTCGGGTGTACTTGCGAGATCCAGTGGTGATGATATTGACAGCTGTGGCAATTGCTCGTTGTTTGCCTTTGACTAATTCGAAGTTGGAGATCGCATGGTCTGTGTTGTAAAAAGCAAAGGTTGACTCGGAGTATATGAGTTTGTGTCGCACAGTCTGCCGAATGGCAACGGGATCGGCGGTTTTGGTCATTGGCGTGTTCGTCTCAATGTCCGCCATTGTCTCGTAGGCATGCATTTGCTCAGGCACCGATGGCAGGGCCTGGATCTTGCGACGATTCAGATCTGGTTGAATTGGTGACTCCTTGCTGGTGGTGCAATACTCTTTCATCGACATTCGGCGTACCGCATGAGGTTCATGGCCTTGTCCAAAGGAGGTGGTCATTACTGCGCGCCGTCCAGGATCAATACCACAGAGAGTGAAGCCAGCAACGTCTTGGTTGGCCAGGTCGGGTGTGTGAATGGCAGGTGGATCAGGACCATGAGGTAGGCGGGCAAAGACAACCCGTTCGCATCACACCAGAAAAAAAATGGCCACGAATCCATGCCCGGTGGAGTGATTCAAAACTAAAAAAAAAAAGGTTAGCGACCTAATGCTCGTTTTTTTCTTTCCACATTATCCCTCCTGCATCTATCCATGTACCTCGGGTATCCAAGCTTTTCAAAAGCAAACACTTGCCAAAAGACGTGTAACTTGCGCAAAAAGGGGGGCAATCTTGTCACTTGGATGTTTGGTGATTGCCGAGAGCCTGTGAGTGATATGACGTTTTCAGGTGTGACGTCCACGAACCGAGGTTTGGATGAAGGAAGCGGCAAGAGTGTGAATGAGGGCACTTCGACATCGTTTTCATCATCATTAGTTGCACGGTAATGATCATATACGTCGAGTATTGTTCGTAAAATTGGTAGATGTCGGCCTGGGTCCGCACGCAGCGTCTCTTGGGTAATCGTTGGTAACTGTGGAGGTTTCATCGCCCATAGTTCGTTCAAAACAAGCACCGTAAGCGGCCTATGTCGTTCTGGTATTTCCACAGGTAAGGTTCCATATTTCGGGTAACCATAGCAAAGTTTTGGTAGACGTAATCCTTGATGATAGCAAGGTTTCTGGAAGGAGGTGCCTACAAAGAAATGAAAAAAAAAATATGGATGTCAGTCAAGTTTGGACAAGTCGCTTTTTTTTTCTATCTGCTTCCTACCTCACCGTCAACAGCAAAGCGAAATTTCACGAACTTCTTGATTCGGCCTTAAAGTTCTCCGTAATGTGACTACGGTTTGCAGAAGCCTGAAGCTTACAGGCCATGGACAGCTCGGTGGTATGACCAGGGGTGTCATATGTGGCGACGTTGATCATATCTTGGTTGAATTCATGCCAGTGAGTTAGCACAGTACCTGGCACACGTTCATCGGACCGTTCCAGGAATGCATTCAAGTGACCACGTGTCAATTGAGTCATCAAGTAAAGGCCGTTCTGTGTAAACAAAAAAGGCGGGACTTGATCGGGGTGATGGGTGGCATAATCCAGCAGGAAAAGTTGTAGTCGTGTCATTGTCCTACGCAGATAATCGGACTTGGCGCGAATGTTGGTGATCAGGACGTTGCGATAGGTTGGTCGGACAATGGCATCCAAGCTACGGATGCGAGTGTAATCTTCAGAGGCAGGCAAACGTGATGCCATGAATTGCTTCTTGCTTAAAGCTCTGAATGGGCAGGCAGGGTTGGACGATCGCGAGTGGCCAGGAAGACCACAGGAGCAGTACAACACCTTTAGACTAAAAGTTTAGCTACAGGTTGGGCATGTTTCAGGCGGGTGTTGATTTCGTGCTGCCTCTCGCAGCTGCTCATCGCCTTGATCTCGTTCATCATATCCCGATCAGAACTTGTTGTGGCCACGATCGCTATCAAAAATAAAAGGTAAATAGCCATGCAAAAGCTGAAAAGAAGCTGCATTTACGATGTGATGGAAGGACATCAAATGGACTTTGTCGAGATCGGCTTGTTTGATGATGAGGTGAGCCACAAGCCTCGCAAACACGTAATCCTAGTTATAAAACGAAGTCAATACCAATGCCGACGTTGTACTCTCATTGCATATTACCACTCCGGTGCTTCCGCACCCACGTTAGCAGGATCATGGCTTGCTGGCGTGTCAGTAGATGAGTTGTAGCGAAGCGGTCTTCATCACGTGTCATTTCAATCAGCTTTGCTGTTGGTACATTAATATGGATCAAAAACCAACATTGCATGATATTTTTGCTGGCTCCTAACGGTAGATGTTGTTGTTCCATGAATACAATAATAGGGAATGATGAAATAAAAGAAAAACGAGAATGGGAGAGGGCTTTTCCTTCCGCTGGTCCTGCATTATTTTTTTTTCTCCTTCAAACAACTTTGCTTGATGTTACAAACTAACTACCCATCTGTTCGGCCGCCTCTTCCTGGTATTTCTGCAGGTGCAGAACACGTCAGAGATATGCTTGACAAAACCTTCACCATCTTCCTATCAAACAACAACGTTTTTTATTACGGTTGTTGATTGAAAATTTCCCCATGGAACCCCTCGTTTGGATATTAGCCATCGAGCTATGGTAGCCGTAAAACATTGTCCAGCTCCGTCTTGGTCTTGCTGTGGTCCTTGGCATTCTACAGTTTCGCCTTAATGTGCCGTTGGATTTCAAGAATGGGGGCCTCCTTGGCCACCGTTTCATCGTTAATGCTTAGCAGAGGTTTTTGATCCTATAATTGCTGAGCACGACGCTTACCCATCAGGACGAAAAAAACCGCGAAAAACAGATGAGTTTGAATCGACGTGAAAACGAGGGTTTGAGAGTGGGCACGGAATGAAATGTTTTTGGAAATCAAGGGCGGAAAGCGTTTGTCCTTCAGCAAATGGAGGGAGGTGCAGTGATATTCTTCCAAGTACCAAATCTCTTTCCCTTTAGTCAATCAAGGAAAGCCCAGGTTCTGAAAACATGCAGGGTGAAAAAGCTTGAATGTAAAAAAAAAATGGTTTGATCTTCCGCACCACGCGTGGATATTTTACTGGCTCTTCTCTCTTTTTTTATTTTTACTCATTCCTATCTTTCCCTTGCTGCATTCACTTCTTCCATCCATCTACATATCGCTCTGCCACATCCATGAAGAGGATTTCATTCAAGCATTGCCCGATCTTATGAATCAACTTGGATGACCACCGAACAAACCTACTGGTAAGCCGTCGATCCAGGTCGCTGTGCCATCGTCACTGGAAGCTATGGCACACCCTATACACTGCCTATGTTCCCTGTACCCAGGATGACAAAGACTCTACTGATGAAGGTGAACCCGGTGACAACGAGGAGCAGATGGACGACCCATATCCTGTTCGTACTGCCCAGCCTCTACACCAGCAACAGGACCCTGACAACGTCACCGACAGCACTGGTTTTGAACAAGAAAACCTCTGCGCTATGCTTATGATTGGCGATGCTGATTCTACTACCCTAGACCTCTGGTCTCCCAAGCTGCGTTACCGTGTGATCAAGATTTCTGCAAAGGAATACCGCTCGCAATGTGGAACGCAGCGACACATTCAGCAATTGGAACGGCACAAGGTCTCCAAGAAATACTCCTTCCGAGATCAGCAAATACGGTACCATTCCACCAGATGGAAGAAGCCATGTCTTCCCGCCGAAGCACCAGCCCCTACGACTATGCCACCCGAAGCCAGTACCTGCTCGATCGTCTCCCTCTCTTCTTCGACTTTTACGGCCTTCAGCATTCCATCGCCTGTTTCAATACCTACGGAGAACGTCAGCATGGCGTCAAGCCCTAGCGCAATGTACGTGGCCATCGCAAGCGCATCCATCGCAATCGACGCAAGCGTCAGAAGAAGGCTCGGAAGAAAAAGGCCCTCGAGATTTTCAAGGACAAGAGAGCAATGCAAGAACACCTTGTCTCAATGGATATTGCCATAAAGAAGATCGAAGCTTTGGTTGCAATAATGCAAACCATGCGCACCCAACGCGACCTGGACCGTGACCACCGCATTGATCTGATCAATAAATGATATGGAAGAAAGCAGCTAGCCATCGCAGTTTTCAGGAGGTCCACCAGGTGGTGCTATTTTTTCTTTCCAATTGTAGACCTGCTTCATCATGGCATGACAAAGTTCCCTAGCCACCACATTCCATTGATTCTCTTTGGTGATGGCCTCAAGGGCGGCGGGAGGTCGCCCCTCTGAAAAAGCAACTTCCTAGTTCGTCTTCTCTGGTGTTCAACCAATTGGAAGACCGGCAACGACAGGGCAAGATTCCTGTTTTCTCTAGGTAAAAAAAAAAAAAAAGAGGGATGTCAACAGCAACCAGGAGACTCATTCTTCTTCAACGCAGCTCTGCTCTGTGTGCCATAGCTCAACCAAGAACCTAGTCATGAATGGTAGCAAGGTTTATGGACTTTTGCGCTGCAGTTCTTGTGCGGTCACCTTTGACCCATATGTGATAGTGCGCAACCCCACAAAAAGGGTTTCCATCTGGTTGGTTTTGCCAATTTCAATGCAGATTTCCAATATGTCAATTAGGACTCTCATTAGCCAAAATTCAGAGCTTTTATTCTTTCAATTTTATTGTCAATCCAAGTAGAATGAGAGCCTTTCTGTATGACGATGGATTTGGAGAATAACCTTTGGACAACATTCGCAAAGGAGGAGACAAGATAAAAAAAAACTGCCTGCCTATTTTTCCATATTTTCGATAAGACACGCACATTACGGCATCGTCATTAATGTGGTCATCGCGGCAAATTGTTCATGGACAGGACAAGATCAAGAGCCCTAAAAAAAAGCGATCAGCGCATGCATCAATCAAAAGATCTCCAGCAAAGAAAAAATTGGATGCAGTTCGGATGGAATAGTCGACATAACAACAGAGCGTAAACCGGTCTTGTCGCTTAGAACGTGCATCACTAGTCCTACCTCCCTTTCCGCCTGACAATCAAGCAGCCGCTATTCCGGCCTCTTGCCAGGGATAATCGAGAGGAGACCATTTCTTCATTGCTTTTACCATATGGAAATTGGATGCAGTTCGGATGGAATAGTCGACATAACAACAGAGCGTAAACCGGTCTTGTCGCTTAGAACGTGCATCACTAGTCCTGCCTCCCTTTCCGCCTGACAATCAAGCAGCCGCTATTCCGGCCTCTTGCCAGGGATAATCGAGAGGAGACCGTTTCCGTCCTTACTTCATCAAACAGATTTGCCCAAAACAAAGCAGAGTAAACAAAAAAAAAATTTTTGTAAGGCAGCGGGCGCGCTCCTTGCGTTGTGCATCTTTTTGTTTAATTCTTTTTTTTTGTTGTTGTGATTAAGGCCATGAACCACCATCCATTGCCATTTGGCATTCGGCAAGACTTTTGTTTGACTAAGAAAGAGTGCCATTTGTTCAAGGTGCCTTTAGCCTTCCATGTGTTGAAAGTGGGTGACTGGGCAAACATAGATCTCGTGCTCAACGAGTTGCTCCAGGATGGCATCCAACGAAGCGAAGCAGCCAAGAGAGTGAAAGGGGAAATAGTAAACGCACTCAAGATCATTGCCAGGCATCGATGCGACTATGCACCTGTTGCATCTTACTGCTCATCGCTTGTAGACTGGTACAAGTCCCCGAAAATCCATTCTGCCTTTGCCGATGCCTTTGACTTGGCACTTGAAAAGGCCAAAGCAATACAACGCGGCCGCTTGAACGGCATCAAGCTGCCACGCCTTGGAGCGGTTCACTTTGGAAAAGAACTCGACAATTCGCTTGATGATTTTGACACCAACAAGGAAAACAACCCCTCTTCCTCTGCCGATACAACAAGCCTGTACACGACAAGCGCCACGGTAACGCACTTGCACTCGATCAACATGAAAGCGATGACTCCTGTCCTATCGTTTCATATTTGGCCATGGATGAGGCAGATGGCATACCCTTTCAAGGCTCAACTCTTGGCACAGCCATCAAGCGCAAAGCCTTGAATATCTTCCAGCAATGGAGTGGGGGAAAGGTCATCGACAACGACCAACTGCACTGGATGAAGTGTGGCTTATCTTCCATCGTAGACCTCGTCGATGAGGAGTCTACAAAGAAATTCCTTGGTTGCACAGACAGCGAATGGACGGCCGTTGTTCATCCCCTTGTGACGAAATGCCTTCTTGTCGCGGCGCCGTTGCCTGCTGTGGTAGCGCAAACATGGGACGTTGTGGATGGTATCATTGCGCGCACGAACCATACGGACAAAGCCAAGGAATATATTGCTAAAGTCAAGACAAACACAGTCGAGGAAAAAAAGCTGCTGAACGTGATCTCGGTGGTTCTGCATGTCATCGATTCGAACCAATTCCTCCTTGATCCAACCAACGTCGATCGGGTGACCGAGTACGACTTCATAGTGCAAGTCTGGACACCGCTGTTGAAGTCTATTGTTGATATCCACGGCTTGCTGCGTCTGAAGATAGGTGAATCAAGTCCCAAGGCGGGGACGATGGCACGTAAACGGCAATATGGCGATGTTAATGTGGGTTTCAAGGAGGACATCCGCATCCTGTATGACTCCAGGACCAAGGAACACGACCTCATGTGCGTGGAAGCAGCGAAGAATGGCCTGGACAGCAAGCTCTCATCGGACCTCTCCAAATTAATGCGCGAAGCCAAGGATGACTTGGATGACTCATTGCAACACATCCTGGCCACACACCTCAACTCATTCCCAAACTCCTTTTTTATGCAAGTGAACGGTACGGAAGGCATGGTAGGATCGATTCATCTTGCGCGTCCTGGTGTGTACGCGGCAGTCCACCAAGGTGAAATCAATTTCCCACGAACGTTCTCTTCCTTTAGCCAATTCAAGGCACAAATGCTCTTCTTGGTCAACGTCATCTACAAGTTGGAACGGAATGCCACCATGGTACGTAACTCGATGGACAGGATGCTAGTATACCACGAACAAAAAACGCTTCGCAACAGCATTCACCGGACACCAGACGTCCTCGAGCCAAACCATTACGCCTACGCCACCCGACCAACCTTTTATAACCCACCCAAGGACGATCCGCTGGCTGCCAAGCTGCCCATCAACCTCTTTGGCTCGCCCTCGCTGATGGCCTTCTCGTCTGCACCACCATCCCCCGACACTTCCGTTTCTGAAGCAGATGAATACGGTTGGGCAAAGGCAGGCGATAAGTTCTTCAACATCTATAGTCTTGCCACATCTGACCATCACCCTTTTGATGGGTAGCATCAACCATTTTTTCCGTATACGTCATATAACAATAAATACCCTTCCTTATCTCCCCACTCCTTTCTCCTTTGCACATCCATACGTCATACAATTTGGATTAATAAAAAAATAAAGCTCTGATTCTTGGCTAACTGACATTTTGGAAATCAGCCAACTTTTCCGAAAAGAGTGATCCCCAAAGAGATGCCAAATGTTGGGAGCAACCCAAAAAAAAAAAAAACGAGGGGATCCAAGAGAAAGTTTGAGGTGGACCTGAAAATAACATTTATTCTGGGTGCTCAAAAAGAAAACAGACATTGATCATCACATGAATCGTGCCGATTACTTCCTCGGAGAGCAAAGCTGCTGCCAGAACGCTGTGCTGAAAAAAATCATTGGTCATTTTAAATTCAAATCCCCCAAAATCTGACTCAGGGCAAAAACCAATCCCATTTCGACATTTTCCCCACACGCAACCCTTCATCTGCATGAGTGCAAACCTATTTTTCAAACACTATAAAAAACGGGTTCTTTTTCATTTCTACTTTTTTTTTTATCCCTTTTCCAAGATATCATAAAACTCCAATGTTGCCTACCGCTGCCTCCTCTTTCAAGTTTGCTACTCGCCGCCCTTTGGCCATGACTGTCCGTCACATGACTAAAAGCTCGTCGGTTACGTTTGCCCGTACGTCAATGGAGGACCCCATGGACCATACATCCTATCAATTTGCCAAAAACGAAGACCATCATCAAGTGGCTCCTTTGACTTCCTCCGGAATCTATGTTGCAAACTCCTCTGTCGATGACCGCTCCATCTTTACGCCTACCATCAACGCTGTCTTTGACGAATAAGTGGCCTTTGTCACATAATGCCTTATACCTTGGGGGCTGCACTTTTTCTTCGAATCTCTTTGGCAAAGGATCCAATCCTTAAAGCCCCTCCACATTGTAAATAATCAAGCTTGTAATAGTATCTTTTTGAAATAAACACTCCGCCTTTTCTGCGAGTCGTTCCCAGTTCCTTTTCTTTGTTGAACAATGCGCGCTTTCTGATTGGTCACCCCCTGGACTTCGTTTGCAGTGCCAGCAGGCAGGCCCTTGTTCCCCCGCAAAAGCGGCGGCCATCAGAAAAAAAAAATTTTTTTCGGTTTTCTTTCTTTATTTTTGTTAACGCCTCGTTGTTTTTGGTTTAATCCAACACTTTCACTTGCTTGTCCCTTTTATCACAAAAAGAAATCTCCCCGTCTCTTTTTGAATCATCCTAGTTCATCATGTCGGACAACTCTATTAAGATTTTCACTGGCAATTCGCATCCTGAGCTGGCCCAATTGGTAGCCAACCGCATGGGCATTGACATTGCCAAAGCCGTGGTGACCAAGTACTCGAATCAAGAAACCAGTGTGACCATTGGCGAGTCAGTTCGTGATGAAGATGTGTTTATCATTCAATCCGGCTGTGGTGAAATCAACGACAACTTGATGGAACTGCTGATCATGATCAATGCCTGTAAGACAGCCTCTGCCCGTCGTATCACTGCTGTGATCCCCTGTTTCCCTTATGCTCGACAAGACAAGAAAGATAAGAGCCGTGCTCCCATTACTGCCAAGTTGACTGCCAACATGATCACTGTCGCTGGTGCCGACCATGTGATTACCATGGATTTGCATGCCTCTCAAATCCAAGGTTTCTTCAATATTCCCGTTGACAACTTGTATTGTGAACCTCCTATGATCAAGTACATCCGCACTCAAATCGATGACTGGACAAATGCCATCATTGTGTCTCCCGATGCCGGCGGTGCCAAGCGGTAAGGAACCTCCCCAGATAGAGGAAGGAAAAAAAAAAAAAAAAAGACCAGCTGTAACTGAACACCTTCTGATCATCCAGTGCCACTGCTATTGCCGACCGTCTCAATTTGGACTTTGCCTTGATTCACAAGGAACGAAAGAAGGCCAATGAAGTGTCTCGCATGGTGTTGGTGGGCGATGTGCGTGGCAAGATTGCCATCTTGGTGGATGACATGGCTGACACTTGTGGCACATTGGGTTTGGCTGCTAAGACTTTGGTGGAAAATGGTGCTGAAAAGGTGTACGCCATTGTCGCCCACGGTATTCTCTCTGGCAAAGCCATCAAAGTCATCAATGAATCGGTCATTGAAAAGTTGGTGGTGTCCAATACCATTCCTCATCAAGACAAGATGGCTGTGTGCCCTAAGCTTGATGTCATTGATATCTCACCCACTCTTGCTGAAGCCATTCGAAGGTAAACATCCTGGAAATTGGAAAAAGGCATGTGTTCTGATTTTTTTTTTTCCATAGAACCCACAATGGTGAATCTGTCTCATATCTCTTCTCGCATGTCCCTGAATAGACGCTACATACATTTTTTTTTTATCTCACGGCTTTCTTGATCAAGAAACAACTCGCGCATTAACCAAAATCCATGATTACCAAAATAAAACTGAAATCAAATACGATGCTTGGGAGAGGTGGTATGGCTGGCGTGCACTTTTTGTTTTACTACGCCATGTCATGTGCACATCTACTTTTAACTCGACTACTTCAACCTTTCATTGGCTCATCACCATCTCCCATAAGGAGCCGAATGCCAAAAGCCTCCGCAGCCAGCCGTAGCAACAACAGCAACAACAACAAAAATCCGGATTTTTAATACAGCGATCCAAATTCTAACAAAAGGTTGGTCATGCAACAAAACACATAAACAGACATGGTCCAGTAACCCAGCTTTTTGTTGACATAGAATCCATTCATATTGACCACAAACAAGGTGCTGAGCAGTACCACCAGCAAGCCGCCAGCTGAAACAAGAATGGTGGGAGGAATAACAAGTTGATAGGGCTGACCATGGGCTTTCCAAATTTGAAAGGTCGATGACACCCCAACCCCGAGCACCATATCTAAGAAATGGTTGCAAAAACGTATAAGAATAAATATAAAAATAAAAAAAGAACGGTGGATTACTTAGTAAGGGGCCAGCATAACAAGCCGAGATTGCCATGGTTGGGAAGCCCATCTTTAAAAAAAATAATAATAAGCAGCCTGTTCTTCGTTTGTCATATCAGTGTTTGCTTCTACCTTGGCAATTGCAGTATTGGACACGAGATCACCCACGCTATTCCCCTATGAAGACACCAGCCAGTGTCAGGTTCTGGCAGAAAAAAAAAATGCGTAGGAGACTTACAAATGCAAACACCGTCAATCCCATGATAGCTTCACTGACTTCAAAGATTTTGCCAAAGGCTTGCAATAACCCGACCATGGCATCTGCCAACAAAAAGATCCAATTCAATGCAACTACAAAACCGGCAAAGGAGAGGGCCCAAAACCAAGAAGGAGGTTCGCTTGACGAGGTAAACCGAATGACCAAATAGCTCAGAGCGGTACCGATGCATACACAAAACCCAAGGTCATACCATTCCAAAAACTCATTCACTGCAAAGGAAACGAAGAAAAAAAAAAAAAGGATAAGCACGGCGATACCAGAAGAAAGATGGGTCTTACTGATGCCGACGTAACACAGGAAGAACGAGCTGCCAAAGCATTGCAAGGCAAGTAGCCATCGGCACCATCCTTGTCGCAGATCCTCTTCCAAGACTTCGATGTCAGTGACAGAATTGAGCATGGGAAGAGACTGGTGTTGCTGATTCAGATACATATCGCTCTCGGAACGGGGAACGGTCAAGAATGAGTTGTTGTTGTTGGCAATGGGGGATATACTGTCTTGTGTTGACATGATGGGAGGTTCAATAGGAGGCAGGAGCTGGCCGTGAATGCTGGAGAAAGACAGATATTTTGTATGAGTGGTGAAAGCGGATGTAGGGGGTGGCTGGCTATCCAGCATTGCTTCGTCGTCATCGTCATCGTCGGCAAATGAGTTGTCATTGACGACAACCTTGACATCATCTATCTTGGTATTTTCAGCCTCAGCCACGGGGAGGGTGATGACAAAAACAAAGACGAGCGGCACAGCGATGACAGAGCTGAGACGGGATAGCCAGGATTTATCTGACCATTCTTGTAGCGTAGGAAAGAGAACTTGGCTGACCTGACGCAATACCAGCTGCCACTGAGGTAGGGCTGTGATGGCTGGTGGGGCTGGTGGCTGGGGTTTGAGATCATGTATAAAGGAGGACTCACGCGAAGAGAGCTTGGGATGGTCATCCAGGTGGGGGGAATCGTGTTTCTGAGCAGAGGCGACTTCCAGCTGAGGGATCACCAAGGAGGGGATTCTTGCGGGCGAAAGCTCGGGGCTTTGGCGGGCCGAAACAAAGCAGTCGTAATCGGTGGAGCTGGCAAAGCTGGGGCTGGGTGATATGACATGGAGGGATGTGCCAGGCTGCAGTGGAGACAGAGTGTTGTTCTGTGGGGTATGAAACTGATCGAGCATGGGCGGGGCCAGGCGGATTTCAGGGATGGGTGGGTTCTGCTGCTCTTCTTGTTGGATATCAATGACAGGGATGGGCAAGGGAGGAGGAGCCTGCGGCACAGTCATGGTCTGGGGTTGGTGCGTAGACAGATATGCAAAATAATCCTCGGCAACACCTGTGCTGCTATGAGTGCTATCTGGAGTAACGGATCGACGGGCTTCCTGCGTTGTATAGGCAGAGGCTGGTTGTAAATGGCGTTGATCAGTCATGGTGACTGAGCGTAAACGGCCTTGTTCTTGAGATAGAGGTTCCAAAGCGGTGCGAATGTGCTGGTGCCGATCCCACATGTCCTGTGGCATGGATACTTGGCGTCGCCGATGTTGGCTGTACATATCGTGATCAGGTGGGGGTGATAGGGTAGGTGTCTGTACCTGCTGAGAGCTATTGGCACGACGGATGGCACTGACTTGGCTTTGTAGCTGTTAGGAAGAAAAAAAAAATAAAAGAGGGGTAAGGGGTACGAGGATCGCGTGACACACATTTCGTTCTTGATTTACCTCAATTGCACTGAACAAGGATGTTCGGATGCCGACACGTGGGGTCATGGCCCGGCGATAAGGGCGCAATGTTGAAATGGAGCCGTTCGTGCTTGTAGTACGAGGCAGCTGCATGGAGGTGCGTGTGCTGCAGGGTAAGCTGGTTTCAATATGGAGTGATGGTCTTGATGACAATGGGGAGGTTGGCCTAATGATATGGCCAATATGAGGTTCATATTCCGAATGCGATGTTGAGAAGCCATGGACGGGGATATCCAATCGAAGTGGTTTGATCATGCCCTTGTCTATTAAAAAAAAATCAGAGATGGGAGAAGGATTTTTTTTTCGGCATTGAAGAATTTACCACGAGGGTCCAATAGTTTCGCTGTTTCGTCCATATTGGGAAGAGGCGAAAACATCATTTCTTCGTTGACTTTTTGAGCAAATGGCCAGTCATAGGAGCTGATCAGAACGGTAATGACATAGAAGAGGTAGTAGCCAATGAGGGCCAGGCCATGGTACCAATAGATCTTGCCGTGATAAATGATCCAAGTAAGCAAGGAGATGGCACCTGTCAAAAAAGTGGCGTCGCGCATAAAGGTAATGCGCTTGGATTGAAATGGCCGAATAATCCCCATACTGCCAGCAATGATGGACACCACAAAAAAGGCAGCGCCTATGATTTCACCAATGGCCATGGAACCAGATCCATGTTGCATTGCACTGCCGTTTGGGGAAACGAATGAGCTTTTTTTTTTTTTTTTTTTTTTTTTTTAAATTCCTACCTGAAGGTGCCAAATAAATCTGGGCTTCCATTTCCGAAGGCTAATACCGTGACACCAGCCTGAACAAGAATAAAAAAAAAGAACGATGAGCCAAAAAAAAAAGGGGGGGGCGGAGGGAGAGGATGATGAAACACTTGCCAGACTTTCTGATAAATTCAATTTGGCAGCAATGGTTTGTAGATTTGGACCTGAATATGTATTAAAAAAGGTTAGGGGCCAAGAGGAAAAACATCATATGATATCACTTGCAAAAGAAGTCTGATGCCACCACACCAATAGCACCAAATAATAGTAGCAATACGCATATCTGCAAAGATAATAAAACGTGCGTGAAGCTGAGCACTGCTAACATACGAACAAAATTTACCAAGCTGCCAAGAAGTCCAGGTCGCCAAAATGGAGTGCAATAATAAAACTCCAGGTACAAACCAAGGAATCCTGTACAAGAAGACTGCACATACGAACATTGATCAGACTGTTGATTGATATTATTACAGCTCTATGAAATAAAGGGGTCCATTGTTGAAGTAAAAAAAGAAGTTAATTGCGAGAGCCGAAAGTATGCTGAATCTTACTTCAGTGTTGACCAACAGAGACACGGTGTGAGAATTAGAGGTAAACAGGTGAATGGTATAAAAAGCAATCAAGAAGATCAATCCATACACAACAGATCGATATATTCGCTTCATTGCCTATATTCAATTAAAGGAAAGGAGGAAAAGGGTTAAAAAAGAAAAAAAAAGAGAGGAACAAAAAAAAAAAAAAAAGAAAATGAAGGGGTAAATGGATGAAAAGGAGGTGGTGTCATTTTGGGTTGATTTACAAATGCATGAGTGCCACTTTAGGCCATGGCTGTATTGACATATTTTTTACATTGACTTCCATCTTCTTTGCTCTTGCCCTCTTATTGTCTTCTTTTTTATAGTTTTCACACGAAAGAACAAAAAAAAAAATCCCAATAGAGCAAGCGGCCAGAACAAGCACAGCACCACACGCTTTCTGTGGCCGCACACCAAATAAAGTCAATGTGGTTGCTGATCATTACGTAGGATAATTTGATCATCATTATCATCCATGTTTTTTTAGGGGTCTCCATAAACAAAACGTTTCGAAGGAATGAAAAAGGAGGGTTGACTTTTTTTTTTTTTTACGAGTGGGCGTCGCACAAATGGTGGCCCCAACCTGGAGGGCCAATGAAACGAGAGCCAAAGCGCCCACTTTTTTTTTTTCTTCTTCTTCTTTTCCTTCCCTTTTTATCATCCTTCAGAATGAGGTAAGCGCATCCATCCATCTATCCATCCATCCTTAACTAACATTGTGTGTTTGGCCTATAGTAAAGTTAGCGCTAGCGCCGTCAGAGACGTCATCGTCGAAATCAAAAAAGGCTCTGAAGAAAAAAAACGTAACTTTGTGGAAACCGTTGAATTGCAAATTGGTTTGAAGAACTACGATCCTCAACGTGACAAGCGTTTCTCTGGTACCATCAAATTGCCCAATGTTGCCCGCCCCAACATGTCCGTCTGTGTGCTCGGTGATGCTTTCCATTGTGACCAAGCCAAGGCTGCCGGTATGGAATTCCAATCCGTCGATGACTTGAAGAAGCTCAACAAGAACAAAAAGCTTATCAAGAAGCTCGCCAAGCGTTATGATGCTTTCGTTGCCTCTGAAGCTCTGATCAAGCAAATCCCTCGTCTCTTGGGTCCTGGTCTCCACAAGGTCGGCAAGTTCCCCACCCCTGTGTCCCATGCCGAGTCCTTGACTGACAAGGCCAACGAAATCCGCGCCACCATCAAGTTCCAATTGAAAAAGGTGCTCTGTTTGGCTGTCGCTGTTGGCCATGTTGGCATGACCGAAGACCAATTGATTGCCAACGTCATGCTGTCTGTCAACTTCCTTGTCTCTTTGCTCAAGAAACACTGGCAAAACGTCAAGTCCTTGTACTTGAAGTCCACCATGGGCAAGCCTCACCGCTTGTTCTAATCCCCCTTCTCTCTTTTATCTCTCCTTTGTATTGCTGTGTCTGTGTACTTTTTTGACGGTGTTTACCAAGGTATTGGACTTAGGTGCCTCTATCATTGGGAGCGTAGAAACTCGATACATTTTTGAAATAAAAGCTAAATTGCCCACTTGGGCAAGGGAGTAAACATCAATGGGCCCTGGTGTCATGCTTGGTCGGTCAACAAGAACACCACAGCTCTCGACCCGACATTCCCGCTTCAACTAATACTAACAACCCAATCGACCCGGTTCCTCTGTCGACAGGATCACAGACGAACCACCGAGAAGGTATGTTGGTCCTACCGATTCTCGTGGAGTCCCTGTGGTCGTGATCACAACCAAACGTCGCTAGGGACGACCCAGCCTTCCCAAGCTCAAACAACCATCGCCCATTCTCGACTCTCCAACCTCGTGAGTATTATACCCACGAGGATCTTCATCAAATAAAACGACACCTTTTTAATTACCAGAAAAAGCCCTACATAATTTTAACTAAGCTCTGCTGACGATACCACCAATTTTTTTTTTTTTTTTGCGCAGTACCGCCATGTTGTTGATCAGGTCTGCAGCGATCAAAATATGGCCAATTCTGACAGTGCAAGGTCGACGAGAGTGCCCTCAACTTCCCTTCCTGGTTTAATCTTATTCGACAACGTGACCAAATGCTTAAAAAAAAAAAAATAAAGCTAAAGCACGGCAGCCAAAAGAGCAAAAAATGTGCCCACGGTGAGGATCGAACTCACGACCTTCTGCGTGTAAAGCAGACATCATAACCACTAGACTACACGAGCAACATTCCTTTTCGGTGTTTCAATAATATGAAATTTGTGTAACACGGCAAATGGGTAAATAATAGCCGGTGTTCAAGCTAGGTTTAACACCAAGAAGTCTAGATCTTCCGGATCTGGGTAATATTGTCAGCAGCTTTTTTTTTTGCCCTTCGAATCCTGCCCCGGCTTGCCCCTACCCTACATCAGTCTCTACGTTGAACTTGAACCATCACAATATTTATCATTCACTGATTGATAAATACCCACACTTGAATCTCTCGGTTTTCGAATTAAAAAAAAGTGAGCTGTGAGCTTGAAGCCAATCAGCTACCCTCACATAGCTTGTGCAACAACCGAACCCCTGTCCCTCCAGAGGACTCTTCCATAAAAAAACACCACTTCGAATCTCGTATTTCCACTTTTTTTTTACGAATTTTCCAATTGAATCATGAACACCATGAACAACAATCCCAACCCCAGCTAAACTTCTGCTCCTCGCAGCAACGAACCCTTTCACCTATCCCTGATGGTTTTACGGAAGCCAACTAACCAACCATTCCCAGTAGCCCAACAACGGCTACATCAACCAGCAGCACTATGAGAAGAATACGGGCACCAGAAGAAGGCCCTGCTCAACACGGCGTGATGGGTACCATCTCGGTACAAACAAAAAAGACCCGAGAGACCCATACTTCTGAGCAAGGCGAAACATCCTCTTCGGAGAGTAGCCTAACGTCCGCTCAAGCACAGTCTCTTTTTCCCGCTACCTTTCCATGAGGTAGACGATGATGTTGTGATGATGGAGGCGCCAGTCCCACACACTCCTAATGTCGAGGTAGATGGTGACTTCGCCAAAGGCAGACTCTACCTGGCCATCAGCTAGCGTCGACCCATTGACCCAACTAAACTTGCGGCTGTGAGGGACGACATTACGCGTATCAAGGATCCCATCTTGGTACTGGAGTGTGGCATGCGCCCTAGCTAAGACGTGAACGGTGTATAGAATGCTTGTCTCTTTCGTGCGTATTAGCGTCAGTGTGGCATGCGCCCTAGCTAAGACGTGAACGGTGTATAGAATGCTTTGCTCTTTCGTGCGTATTAGCGTCAGGAAGAAAGAAATATGCAAGCTGAGGGAGATCCACTGTGCGGAGACTTGTTCTAGAATTAGACAAGTGCACGAGTATTCGAATTTTCGAAGTAATATTAACAAGAAAAGATTCTAATTGAATTACTTGCTGTGTTTATACCAAATTTTACATGGAGAAGTGTCCTACATATCTCCCTTGACTATGACCAATATACCAGCTTTATTGAGTTTGTTAACAAGAATAAAGGGAAGGGTACCAAACTCTTCAATATCTCATGTTCTAGCGTCAAGACTCAAGACTATGATGACTGACTGTTTCGGTTCTAAGCCGTCGATGAACAATCGAATTCTGAGAGAGTATGAATCTATAACGATCAGACGCTCAGAATCTGTAGATGACTATCTCAAGCACTGGATGGAATAAGAAACAGGACAAGCTAGTCAAAAAACAGCCCACCTGTGGAACGTGGAAGATCTAACTTGGTTCTCCGGTGGCCACCAATTTTGGAATCAGCCGCATTGACGCCGCAGCAAAGATCAGAGTTGCGAATTTTAATACTTTCACCAGCACGTCCTTGAGCAAACATGTCAAGGTCTGGTGCGGGGTAGTGTGAGCTTGAGGCCGCTCTCACATAGCTTGTGCAACTACCGAGCCCCTGCCCGTAACAACACAGTAATTATTAGTCACAGCCAGAGGACTATTCTGATTTTTCTCTTCCTCACCCGACTTCCCAATCACTATAAAATAACACCACTTTGAATCTCGTATTCTTACATGAACCCGATTCTCTACCCATGCAAACCTGATCTCCGCTTCCCGTAAACTTTACCTCCATCTCACGCAAACCAGATCTTCAAGCATCTTTTTAATGCTGAAAGCTGAATATCTGTTGCAGCTGCTTGATTTTGTCTAGTACCACACTATCTCCCCTCCTGCCAGATTTGGCTGGTGAAGCAATTTTTATACAAATGTAGGTCACCAGGAAATAACAGTAGTGGCCTGGAGGCTTAACCGTGAACAGTACACATCATATACAAGTGCCATGGAAATTTTGGTGAAGATCGGTGGAGAGTTGATTCTTGGCTCACAATTTGGCTTCCTCTGTTTCGACCAAAAATGGCCAGAGAGCAGGGACCCCCTCAGGGATTATGAAAAATCGAAAAAAAACGTCGTAGATCATTTTTGAACTGATGGATCTAATTCGTATTTTGTGTAGGCACAGATACTAACGAAAGCTAACGATTGTGAAAAAATATTCACTCGATTGAGGATGATTGCCCAGCCAAAGTTTGAAGTAGCATGATTTACAATCTCCGATCCACAGCTGATACATCGTCAAAAACGAGAAAAAACGAAAAAAAAACAAGCCAAAATGCACCTCTGACGAACGGCTTCAGATTTGGCATACAGGTAGTAAATGATGAGGGATGACCATGGTAATAATCTCAGCCTGGACAGATCATTTGATGGCGATCTAGAGCATGCCACTTGGTGGAAGCATGTGGAGTTTTGGCACCTCCGATTCCTTAGCCAAAATTTCCAACACCGGCTCGTCGCTGGCCTTTTCACAGCTTTGTTGGTTAGGATAAATTGTTTCACAGGTCCCAAAGGCCACAAAGATCGTTACTAACACTGCACCTGAGGCATGCTGCATCATAGCCTTGCCGCCATCGTTTTCTACACCCGAAAATGTTTGGCTGGAAATTCTCATTTTGGCAGGATTTATTTTGTATCACACACTCATAACAAAGTGTGGGAGTCTTTGCTAGCTTTCCCCCCACCCCTTCTGATATCCCCACTCGTGAGGTACAAGTGCTGCCACAAAAAAATAGTGCTGCCACGTCATTTATTTTTTTTAAACCTAATAGCGGCGATTGTCCATGCCACGACGGCCGTTGTAAAATTCAGGATTAACATTGATGAGCTGCAAAGAAGTTGAAAAGAGAGAGGGGTCAGGGACGATAAGTGACTTCCGGTGCAAACTGGCATGTTTCCCCTTCACTAAAAAATGTCTTCTTTGTTTACCTTGATGTTTTCATGTTGCTGAACTCTGTTCCAGGGCTCAGGGTTGTTCTTTCGATCCACGAGAATTTCAGGGTGAGTGCGTAACAAGTACACTATAGAGAAAAGAAAAACGGTAAGCCAAGTTACTTCCTTTCACCAGACAATATCAAGGTTGTATTCTTTACTTGGGTATCTGCAACAAAAATGTGAGGAAGGTTGGCGTCGATTTCATTTTTCTAGCGAACTTACGTAACAGCAGCAGCACAACCGCCACCGGCGAATAAAAACAAAGGGCCCAAAGCAGGGTTGGCACGAACAAATGCAGCAAAACTCATGGTATCCAGTAGCTGTTGTAAAGAGAGAGTAAAGCAAAGAAGAAGCCCTTTATTTCGTTCGACAATTCTCCTATTTTTATAGGTTCACCCACATTTGTCACAAGACCTTTCATCCTGCGTGTACGACTCCTTATTTTTGGTGAGAAAAAAATTTGTTTGAGCCTGTGAACTTTTTTTTTTCCAGTTCACACTGTTGAACATGGAAAATGAGTGCTAAACTTACTTTGCTGGCAGCTGTGCAACCCACCACTGGAACAAAAGAAATTCCACGCGTTAAACGAGCGCGCTCTTTCCTTCCTTTTTAATTTCATCGCGGGATTGCTTCTTGAAACTGGTGGATGTAATCAGTACAGCAATCAGCAGTTGGAATGCGTCCAATGAAATGAAAAATATAAAATAATGTCATACTAATGCAGTCGTTCAAAGCGGTGAGCAAAGGAAAACCTTTTTTAAGAGATTGGAATGGACTAGAGTGAAACGAATTTGATTTATTGCGAAAGGCTGACTGCCTTTTTAAACTTCTAGTGAGGACAGAATTCAACAGTGAAGCTTGTAGCACCGCAGGAATAAACGCTAGTGGCATCGTCATAGGCGTAAGAGTATGCGTCTGGGCAAGTTGATTTTGCAGCATCTGCATAGCGGCTAGGTTTGCAAGTGTTTTCACCATAAGCGCCTGTACAACAGTATTCAGGTGTTTGGAAATGGGAGCAGGCTGATTGGCAGGCCACAGCCTTACCTGTGGAATTATCCTTGGATTCAAAGCCCTGTGGACAAGAAGGCAGGGATTTACAAGCGGGAGTGCCGCAGTGCTTTTGTAGATTGTAAGGGTTGCTGGTTTTTGAGTCTGGGGTGATGGTCATAGGCAAATTCCATCCATCCACCAGGGAAATGTCGTACATTGTTTCAATATTTCCAGGCTTGAAGTTAAACTCAGCCAACGTAGTAGGTGCCCACAAACCAGAATACTTGCAAACTTGACCTTCGCATGATGTGCGAGCCCACACCCTGCCTTCCCAGCTGCTAGGGTAGGTAAAGGTATGTGATTGACCGGCTGAGACTGATGTCGAGTCACCATACAGCTTCCCGTTTTCAGATGTACCCGCAATAATGGAGTAACTGCAGCTGTTCTTCACAACCACAGAGGGTGAACCACCACTGGCGTCACGTCGATAGGGTGGGAAACCGGCCGCCAAATCAAGCAAAATGGAAATAATGGCCACAGAGAGATATGGAATTTGCATGTTAAATGGTCTAATCGTTGAAAAGAAAAAGAACCCTCACTTTTTTCTTCACGTTTTAAAGAGCTTTTTTTTTTACTTTTTTTTTTTTTGGCGTCGATGATCTCTTTGCCACCTAGCGAATGGCAGCAAGAGAAAATTCAGGGAACAATTCCATTTCTCAGCCGGTGGGCAGCCAAGTTTCAGATTATTTTTTTCCAAGATTCTGTCAATTCGAAACTGTTGTTCCTATGGACATGTTTTAGAAAGACACGCTCTGAGCAGCTGGTTGTTCTAGGTCCCTATGTCAGGCCCCCTTGATAATAATAGAAATAAAACCTGGGTTTGCATTCCCCCACCAACAAAACTTTGCAGAAAGCGCGATGCTATTTTTTTCTGTTCTGTGGAAAAGTAAAGAGTGAGACAGAGCAGTGACTTATTTTAGACCAAAGGCTGACAATGCGGCGTAAAGTTTATAAAAGTTGTTACGACTAAATGTTTGAACAAATGGGGTGTATTCTACAGTGTATGAAATTGAGCAAAAAAAAAAAAAAATGGCGGGAAGAGGGTAGTGGAGTACAATACGAGAACGTCTAACGGCGCTTGCGCTTGCCAGCTGTTTGGGAGCCCTTCAGACGACTCTGTAAAACCTTTTTGGTGGATTCATCGGGTTTAACTTTGTTGCGATTACGGTTCTTGACATTGGCAGTTTCATAATAATGGACACCAACCTTCTTCTTCTTTCTGCCATCGGTATCATTGGCATGATCTTGCGATGTCTTTGCTTTCTTGCGAGGGTTGGGCTCGTCCTCGTCTTCTTGAAGTTGTACCTGGGGCTGATCATCATCGGAGTCTTCGCTTTGTTCGCCAGCTTCTACATCACTCAGCTCCAATTCACTGTCCATTTCTTCGCCTTCGATCACTGGGGCATGAACAGTAGGACCATCTTCTCCGACAACGCTTTCAAAGACCTCATCCCAGTCGGTAACTTGATTATCTGCAGCGGCCGTATCAGCGGAGGCGGATTTACTGGCAGCGGCTTCTTTTTGTTGCTTGACTTGCTCACGTTCTTTGGCAATCAGCTCCTTGTTGTTGGCCAAATCGTCGTCCATAAAATCAGAAGATACATGGATTTTGCCAAACAGTTGGTCGACCTTGATTTTCTTCTTGATATCTTCCATCTCCTTTTGTTCGTCGGTTTTGGGAGCGACGGCTTCAGGGGGAGGCACGTAGTAGGGGATGCGCCCACGGAGCCAGTCATTAAGAACCATGACAGACGTGTTGTGAAGATCGGGCTCAGCACGCTTGAGAAGTTTACCGTTCTTGCGAGCGAGCTGTTCCAAGAAATCAGTTGAGTCGCGCCATTCACGGATACCGTAGGTTCGTCGCAGGTATTCATGTCGTACACGATCCATGATCGTGGGGATAGTGTCTTCGGGATTGGGGATATTTTCGACACGAACTGAGCCTTTGAGGATGATATCGACTTCATCATCGTCGACATTGGGAGGGACCACACCAGGGCAATCGATCAAATAAATACGCTTCATCAAGGTAATGTATTGCCACACCTTGGTTTCACCGGGAATTGGGGCAACGTTGCATACTTTTTTCGCTTTGAGGGTGTTGATGATGGAGGATTTGCCTGTGTTGGGATATCCGATGAAGCCCACAGAAATCTGCTTCTTGTCGGTATGCAAGCTGGAGAATTGACGCAGCAACTGAATCAAGGAACCTTTACCAAACGAGTTGTTGATGGAGGCATGGAATGCTAATGTGGGAGCGTCTTTGGATAAATTAGCCACCCAGCGAGCCTAATCAAGAACAAAACTTTTTTTGAGTAACCATTTGGTTCGTCACCTCTTTGGCATTGATCTTTACCGTTGACCAAGTAGGGACGAGATCGCATTTGTTCAAAACAAAGATCAAATGTTTATGAGGCTTTTCCTTGCGAATGAAGTTTTCGACATTGCGGCAGCGTGTGCCAATGGGGTCGCGGGCATCCAAGACATGAATGATGATATCGGACGAATCAATGACTTTGTATAATTCGTTCCAAATACGCTTCGACTGACCAGCCTGCAGGTACCATCCTCTTGCTTCGTCCGTAAAGTCATGAATCTTGTTGGCCAATAAACTGGTGTCTTTTTCAGCCTTGTAGTTTTCTTTTTTTAAAAAAGAACAAAAAACATGATTGTTAAAAAAAATAAATTGTAGGCACGCTATTCCTTACCATTAGTATCATCGACTCGAGTCATCATTTCTTCCATAGAGTTGATAGCCAATCTGGGCCGCTTACGCTGAGCTTTGTTGCCAAATGTGTTTGCAAACGAATCGGTTTCCAGGATATGCATACGGCTCGACTTTGTAGGGTCCTGCAATAGGGACATTGGTAGCTTGTTCTGCTTCAAGAGGATTTGATAGGGATCATGCACCTTTGCACTAAGTGATTCTCGAAAGTCTTCTAATGCTTTTTGGCCAATGACTCGAGTATTGCCTAGAGCAGATCATAGTCAAAATGTTAGATTTGAAATAGATCATGTTCTGCATCGACAGTGGGCAACCTACCAAACCATTTGCGATTAGGAGCCACTCGGGCAGTCGTCACTTCTGTGCTTTGGAATTCGGCTGCTTTGATCACGTTGCCTTTGGAATCATGGATGGCCTTGCCGCCTTTGAGCATATTGACGTACTTGACCTTCTTTGCATCGCGGTAAAAATTTTCACCCTTGACACGCAAGTTTGTGGCTCGATGATCACCACCAGCTTTGTCTCTAGATACTCGATTCTTTTCTTTTTTGAATTGACCCATGCTGGCTTAAGAAAAAGAGGAAAGTGTGAAAAAAAAAAAACGGATGCTTCCTTTCTTTTTAATCCGCAGGTGGCTTGCGGGCTTGCGGATTTGTGAACTCCGGCATTGTTGGTCACAAACTGTAAGTCGTTCACTGTTCGCAGACCCCATTTCCTGCCATGATATAATAAATAGAAAGAATTCAAAAAGGAACTGTGATATTCTCTCTCCTATTTTTTTCAGGTCATGGTGTTGGTCTACCAAAGATATGGTGTTGGTCTACCAAAGATGGTTTAACCAGCAGGCTATCATATATTAGTTTTACCGAAAACTTAAATACAGTTCTGCGCCAAGTGATTAATGCTATAATCTTTAACCATTCTAGATACTCATGGGCATGGCAAAATGCCTTGATAGGTGCAAGATTTGAACCATTGCCCACCGCTACTTCCAACCCCATCGACTTTCTGCTAGGTCGGCAAGCGGCAGGTCCGAGGCTCACTGCTCTTGCACTATAAAAGGACCACCGTGAAAATGATCTTAATTTTATTGGCAAGGCTGATTCATTGGTAGCTAGTGGGGAGGACGACGGGCTGCTGGACGTCTGCCGCGGGGAGCAGCTGATAGTTGGGCGCTGGTCCTCTCCATCGGTGGACAGCGTACCCAGAGCGAACGACTTCGTCTGCACTCTTATTTTTGGTTTCGGGGAGGTAGAAGAAGGCTAGGACAAGGAGGAGCGACAGAGAGATAGCAAACACGTAAAACACTTGACCATTGCCGATGATATCACGGAGTTTCATAAATCCCGCAGACACCATAAAATTGGAGATCATATTGGTGGCCAGACCGACCGATCCAGCACTTGCCACAGCATGCGTTTCCACTAATTCAGGGATCATTAAAAATGGGATTGGACCTAGACCAATAGCAAAGGCAGCAACAAATGCAACAATACCAAATGCAGAGGTGCGGTCCTGTCCATTTTCGATACTCCAACCCAGAAGGATGCTGCTGGAAGCCATGAATACGGCTGAAGTCAGGAAAAGGGAGCGGCGACCGGATCGATCCATCAGATAAGCCGAGACAAGCGTCATAAGAAGGTTGATCACTGAGATCAAGACAGTGATACGGTCAGAAGCATCAGGGAACACGCTGGACATGATAGAGGTGGAATAAAAAATCACAGCATTGATCCCAGACAGCTGTTGGCTGAGTTGGAGCAATACCACCAAGAAGAACCCATGGCGGTATCGTTTGGTTGTAATGAATTGCATCAACGTCACATTTGAACTGGAGGCAGATGATGGTGCCAGCGGTGAAGACGAGCTATTGGACGAGCTCATGAGATCAGGGGTGGTTGCAGGGCCAACCAAGGAGTCACGTCGCCATTCTTCGATTTCTTCTTCAACGTCTTCCAAAGAAGAACCGCGTAATCGTAGCAAGGCTTGCTTGGCTTGATGAGTCCCTCCTTGCCGGGAAGCCAGGTACTTTGGTGAGTCGACACAGAATGGCAGCAAAAAGAGCTGGGCAAAAGCGACAACTGCACCAACGAACAAGATCCAGCGCCACATGGTTACCAAGAACATGCCCAGAATTTGTGATACCATGATGCCGATGACAATGGCCAATTGTGTCAGAGTGCCAAAGAAACCGCGACTTGACTTGGGAACACACTCTGCCAAGTAAACGGGTGTGACCACTGTCACCATGCCGCTACCGATGCCAGCGATAAACCGCCCAACAAAAAGCATCCAAGGGGACCAAGCAAACGTCATGATCAGTGAGCCTGTACCAATAAAGAGAGTAGTGTAAACAAGCGTCTGTCGCCGTCCATATTTGTCGCTGTAGTGGGACGCCGACAATGCACCAATCAAACCACCAGCAAGAAGCATGGCCACGATAAGTGAGTATTGAGCATCGGACATGGGCAAGCAAGGAGGCAAGAAGGCGCCATCATCTTGTACTATCCAATCATTTTTTAACCGGCATTTCGAAATTACGTCTTGAGGGGTATTCAATTCTCCAGTCAAATAGCCATACTGGAACGGGCTCTACTTTTTTCAAAAAAAAAAAAAAAAAAAAAAAAAAAAGCTAGATGTTAGATGTGCCATGGACATTTATTCAAGACATTCTTACCAGGGCAATGACGAAAACTACAAACAGTAAATAAATGGTGATGGAGCTTCTTGACATACGATTCCTATCGAAAAGAAAAGAGGACGGTGATGAATGAAGTGGAAAAAGAAAGAGTGGGAAAAAAAAAAAGCTGGCCTCGTTCTTCAATCCCCCCTTCCCCCCTCCCCCCCTTCAAAAAAAAATGATAATCATTTGAAGCACTTGGCTGGAAGGCTCCACTTCATGTTCAATTTCGATGGTATTGGCATAAAACAAATTCACCGCAACAGATTCGCGTTGAGGGCCTTTTAAGTCCAAACTCGTTTCTACTCGATTGGCTTTGCATCGCTGTCCCCTGCTCTGGACGGCATTAAAGTTGCCAAGCGAGGGCAGAACTCGAGTCAGCTGAGCAGCGGTTTTTTTTTTTTTTCGTGAGGTTGAGGCACATTCTTTGAACCGTTTTTGGCCAGCTAGTCAATTGGGCTTCTGAAATCTATTAAGTGTGCGAGAGAAGTGAAATAATATTGTAAGAGTACGCCCGATTGCCAGCCTTCTAGCTCTTCTCTGTGCTGTCTGAGAGACTTTTAAAGTTAATCATGGTCTTTTCTTATCATCTTATACCGAAATGTAAAATTAGGGGCCGGTCGACTTGGGTAATTTTGCACTGTGGTTTTTATCAGATCGTGATCGTCGGGGGGTTTCATGGCGAAAATGGCCGATTTTCATTTTTTTTTAGCTGGAGAATCGGAGGTGTCAACACGAATCTACTCAATAGATGGCTGGGCAACCTTCACCAATCGACCTTATTTTTTCAGTATAAACATCATTCATGTATAAGCGCACTTGTACAAAATTTCACATCGGTCCAATGAACCAAAAGTACTGTGCAGCGTAACTTTTTTTTTTTCGAATGAAGAAAAAAGGTTTGGTCATATTCAGCCTCCGCACGCCTTCGATTTCAACCGGTGCCAATTTCTTTTTTGAAGTCGTGTCTGTTCCAACCTCAGTCTCTTCAGCTTGGTTTGACAAAAGCATTCAAAAAATGTTGGTCATTTGGAAATTACGCCTTTTTTTTGGAGTCCACTTTTTGCTTGCACTGGAAATACTCACCCGGTGAGTTTGCCCACTAAAAAAAATTTACGGCTGAAAAATAAACCTGGCTCAGGAAGTAATGTTTGAATGTGCGATTGTTTTTTATTATTCAAATGATCGTATTTAGTTGTTTTGTTTCAAGTGACCGACTGCTAGTGTGATAGCCACCATTGGGTCGCCGTTAGCCTGTGACAGATAATCGTTCAAAACCGAGCAATCTAGCTGCGGAAGAACGTGACACATTTCGTTTAGCACCTGCTGATTGTTCTTGGGCAGATCCGGTCGTTTTTTTGGGAGTGTAGGCGCCCTTGAATGAGTGAACAAAGATTTTTTGGACGTGTGATGGTGCATATGTAACGGAGTTACCCGGCTGGGGAGATGGAGTTTTGGTACAGGAGGTGCAGCGTTTTCACTTGTCCATTGCATGGACTGAACCATCCTCTCTCGTAGATATAGCGGTTTCTTGCTATCCATTTTTTTTTGTGACAAGGCGCCTTTTCTAAATATCATGCTAATTGATCCGTTCAAGGACAAGCTGTGTTCACTTCGTCCTTTGAAGGTCGATGGCCCTACTGGCTTCAATGGTTGCCTGGCTATGGGCGTGTAACCTATGCGTAAAAAAAATACATGGTTACACTGAACGTCTCGCTCATCGGCTTTTTTCCTTTTAACGGCACCTTGGCATAATAGAGCTGATTTCCCCTTGTTTTTGAATTTTAGTACCCAATTGTAAAGGGTTGATGGTGCCTGGATGCATTGCTGATAGGTTTTTTCATAAAAGCGAATTCGCTCATCAATGCCTGGTATCCTCATCATCTCTTCGTAGCTACGAGCGTAGTATTTGCATACTGGTGAAGGCAGTTTTCTTTTAGGTGATCCAGTGCATGGCGAGACGGTCCTGCCTTCGTTAGTTTGTACGGAGTGGTCGGAAAGCGAAAGTGTTGTCAAAGGTAGAGGACGACTGTTGTTTGAAATCATGATCTTCAGATTGGGGGCGTTCTTTTTAGTGGCAAACTGAGGGAGTTCCTCGTCTTCGTTGTCATCGTCGTGCCTAGTGGCTTCAGATTCGAATGTATTTTTACATGCCTTAATGTCAATATCTTTTATGCTGACGTCAATATCATTGATTGTATCCATTAACTCCGCAAAGTCTTCTGACACTTGAAACTGTAGCATGGCGTCCATCAGTGTATGCCGCTGATAGTTGTCAGGTTGACTATTGTCGTCAACATTTGAAAAAATTTCCGATTTTGAAACTTCTCTTGTCATTTCAGAAAAGTCATCAATGACCGATTGCAGATCTCGAAGCTGGGACACAATGTCTTTTATAAAATTATATGAGTAAGCTCGTACATCTCCTCCACCCTGGTACCTTGTGAAGTCATCGGGATTAAAAAAGGCTCAAAAAAAAAAAAAAAGAAGAAAGAAAGAAAGAAAGAATGAAGGCTGTCAGAAAAGCATTTTTTTTTTTTTGCAAAAACGGGTTTATTCAGGGAGGACCAATAGGTTGACTAATTGGTTATGGAATGATGGCCATTGGGAAGGCAAACCCGCTACGGTACTTGCATTCGCCCCAGCGGAAAATCAAATTCACCTGACTTGAGAGAGCAATACTAACTGTAACATAATAGGGAAAGGGGTACTTGATCTACTGTTTGAACTGCCAAAGGATCAATTGCCTGGCACCAACAGAATCAGCAAACAGATACTGAAAAGCAAAATTGTCGTGGACATGGTTTCAAACGCGCTCTTGGGAGTTCCTGCTGGCACATATGCAACAGCGGATGCAGAATGGCATGGTGATTGTCTTTACTTGTCTAATCTTGGAATTCAACACTGCGTGCTGCCGCAGCCTTCACGGCCAGGTCCATACGATATTTCCATCAAGTTCAAACTCTGCATGGGCGTCTGCTTATTCTTCTTATTTTCTGTGTGGACAAGCTGAAGCCAGTGACGCTCTTGGCCAAATTCAAATTTGTTGAAGGTAGCACATCCACATATACGCTATAATATCATGATTTTTGGGCGAAATCTGTGTACATGATCACCAAACCAAGCAACAACGCTGTAGAGCCAGACAACTACGCCCGTTGGAAGCTAGGTGTTAACGGTGTTGGCAGCGTGTGTCTCTGGCTGGCTGGCCCAAAGCTGAACTTTTTTTTTTTTTTTGCGATTTCATTCCTGTTAAAGACTTTGTTACTGCAATATTTTTATTTCAAAGCTGAGAAAATCAGGGGAGATAGACCACATGATATGCAACTGGGAGGAGGTATGAGGAATACTTGATATCAAAGGGTAAATTCATTTTCTGATTGAATCGCGATAAAAGATTGAATTCTTTCAATTTCCGAACATCGTTTGCTACACGGGCTAATTTCAAATAGCGCACTTGTGGCTGCAATTTGGCAACGGTTCAAGTGAGCTGTCACTCTCTTCTGCATCCAAGCACTTTCGCTTAGACGCGACACGATATTTTTTGCTTTGAACGAGACAGGGATGTTGACAAGGGAAGTATCCACTTTAAGCCACAGCTTTTCATTGTTCGAGCAATTCACATAGCGACATGCGCCAAATCTTCTCTTTGTTCAGTTCCAATGAAGTGCACTCCATGGCAAGCCGGTAGAGTGATCGCACTGTCGAATTTTCAGGGAGGGAATGGCCATACAAGGTTGGCGATTGTTAAATCAGAAACATCGTCAAAGCCTTTACAGGTGACACGTTGGCATCAACTTCTTCGCACGATAGGCTTGATTCTGACACTAGATAACAATTCTTAGCCCAGAATTCACAACATAGAATACGGTGCATCCATGGTTTTCCATCATCAGGCATGGATTTGGTGATAAATGTCAACGGAAAGAGCTTATCGATGTAAAATACCACCACCAACGGATAGGAATTGTCCAATGTTTAGCGTTTTGGCTGTATTTCACCAATCGTTCCATAAAAGCTTCATTCACGCTGGATCCTTGCCAAGTGGTGTCGTGTTCCCCTTTTCCATACGGAGCATGACAACAAAGGATCAGGTAGGCCCTTCCCCTTCAAACTCCAAGTCCACCAAGTAGGCTAGTTCCAGCGCACGAGTGGTCTCTCCACGTAAAAGCATGATGTGCTGCATCAAAAACATCATGCGGTTGCGGATGGCTTCCCCAGATCCAAGCTCAAAATAGTACTTTGATGCCTTGACCAGCTCCTCGACTGTATAGCCATCATGAGGGCCGTTGACGCCTCGACCTTCAAAATTGCCATGGCGGCGCTGCTGCTCCTTGCGCTTGCGGCCACATGTTCAATCTGTGAAAATC
Source organism: Hesseltinella vesiculosa (assembly GCA_002104935.1). Taxonomy (NCBI): domain Eukaryota; kingdom Fungi; phylum Mucoromycota; class Mucoromycetes; order Mucorales; family Cunninghamellaceae; genus Hesseltinella; species Hesseltinella vesiculosa. The sequence continues at coordinate 31,457 of MCGT01000065.1, forward strand.
GGTTCAATGGACTAAGTCAAGAATGAGCGAGACCGAAAAAATAAAATCAGATTAAAAGAGACTGTAATGTGGGTTGAGAATTTATCGGGGAGACGGAGATTGAAATGTGATGAACGGAGGAGAGGACAGATGATGTGAGACGTGCCAATAAATGAGTGATATCTTCTTTTTTTTTTTTTTTTTTTTGTATTTACACGTTGATGGTCTGCTTTCGTGCTACCTACTCTCCGAGTAGGTCAACAAAGGCTTGGCTGTGCTGTTCGATGGATGCCAAGGAGAGCGCCTTAACGGTAGTGGAAGGGCCATGAGCGTCACTCCTCCAAATACACTTCGAGTCAACATTTCTTCGGTAACAATCTCCCCATCGCGGTAGCGCTATTGTTGGCAAAAGCGCTTAGTTTTTTGAGTTGTCAGGAACAAGGTCGTCAATATATCAATATGATATGTACTGTTATACAGCAGCTTACCTTGAGTCGTTCTTGTCTGGATGCATATGGCATCCTTGTGCTAGCTGGTCGAGCTTCCTTCTGTCTTCCTATGACAAGGTCAATCATTCTTCATTCTCAGGAGGGGTGGCCCCAGGGTTAGGAAACGGTCTCTCCCGTGTGCTTGTCTGTCACGATTGGGTTTAACCATTTGAAATTAAGAGAGCGAGGGTGAGTGTGAGTGAGTGAGTGAGTGAGTGAGCGAGTGAGCGAGTGAGGGGAGAGAAAGAGAGGTGGGTATGGGTCGTGGAGGGAAAATAAATACAAAAAAGAAAAAAAAAAGGTGACAACAGCACGTCAAATCTCCTTTGGGTTCGTTTAAAACTTACCACGTCTCATACCAGCTTCACACCTGTTGGGGAGGTACGATGGTTCATAGCCCAGACTTCTCTGGCATAGTGAGATAAAGCGGAGAGGATGGCACAGATGTCAATCTTGCCTGTTTGTTGAAGCTTGGTTGCAAAAACGACACCATAACTTGGATTAAATTTTGGAGGTTCACCTGATCGGATTGCTTTTAAAATTTTATTAACGGAATCCGTTTTGTATGTACAGGTAAAAGAATAAGCAGGAAAAAAGGGAGACAGGCAGCCTAGAGACGACGACCACGACGACCACCCTTGCGGCGGGTGCTGTCAGTGGGGATGGGGGTAGTGTCTTCAATGCGGCCAATGCGCATACCAGCACGAGCCAAAGCACGGAGAGCGGATTGACCACCGGGTCCGGGGGTTTTGACACCGGTGCCACCAGTAGCACGGATCTTGACGTGAAGAGCATTGATGCCCAATTCCTTGCACTTAGCGGCAACATCTTGAGCAGCCAACATGGCAGCATAAGGAGAAGATTCATCACGATCGGCCTTTACCTTCATACCACCTAGAAAGAAAGAAAAAAAGAACAAAAACAGGTAAAGAAAGAGAAACGGGTGAGGGGGATGCAGCACTTTTTAGAAAAGTAGAGCACGCCGCTCAAAAAGGCCCAGCATGTACCGAGGTACAGCCAGGGGGTTTCCTTTCGAATATAAAAAAAAAAGTGCTTTTCATGTTGGGAATGGGCAGTTACTCACCAGTGACACGGGAAATGGTTTCACGTCCAGACAAATCGGTGACATGGACAAAAGTATCATTGAAGGAGGCAAAGATGTGAGCAACACCAAACACCAGTTCACCTTCACGAACTTGGGGACCGAGGGTAACGGTTTCAACAGGCTTCTTAACAGCAGCACGCTTAGACTATAAATATGTGCATGAAAGATGTTTAATAAAATACTTTGGATGGATGGATGGATGAACCTACCATATTTTAATGGATAATGAGAAAGAGGAGATGAAATGGAAAAAAAAAAGAGAGACTTTCAAAAATGTGCAGTCGGAGCTTGTTTTACGTGCTCGATTCTCTTACCAAATCTCTTGCATGCTTTTTTTTTTCTCTCTTCTTTTCTTTCACTAAACAGATACATGTAAGTGGCCCAAACGAGTTGGTTTTTTTTTTTATAATATCGAACGAAAACTTCTCAATCAATACGATGTTACGGATGGATTGAGAAAGAGCGATGCGCTAGGATGAATAAAGGATGGATGGATGGATAGTTTTGATTGACGCCTTCGTTTTCCGATTGTCGACAGTTGCCATGCAGATCTTCGTCAAGACTCTTACTGGCAAGACCATCACTTTGGAAGTGGAAAGGTAATGGCCATCAGCGAAAAGGAAAAGAAAGTCGTTTATTGAAAATTATGTTGTTTAGCTCTGACTCCATTGACAATGTCAAGCAAAAGATTCAAGACAAAGAAGGTATTCCTCCTGACCAGCAACGCTTGATTTTTGCTGGTAAGCAATTGGAAGATGGTCGTACTCTTTCCGATTACAACATCCAAAAGGAATCCACCTTGCACTTGGTCCTTCGTCTCCGTGGTGGTATCATCGAACCCTCCTTGAAGGCTTTGGCTTCCAAGTACAACTGTGAAAAGATGATTTGCCGCAAGTGCTATGCTCGTCTTCCCCCTCGTGCCACCAACTGCCGCAAGCGAAAGTGCGGCCATTCTAACCAACTCCGTGTTAAGAAGAAGGTAAACAAAAATCGCCCATGGTTGTGGAGTGACAAGGATGACTCATTGCCTTTTTCTTGTAGCTCAAATAAACTATTTGCCGGTTTTTGTTATCTTTCTTTTCGCATGAACACCCAAATAAAGAAAAAGAATCTGGCACACTCTTGTTTACCAATCATGATGAGACGTTTTTATGGTTTATACTTTGGAGAACAAGGAAAAAGACGGCTGGCTTTAGCCATGGACATTGCCGTCAGGATTGAGTCGAAGCCACTGCATTGTTGGCCCTGTGGGACTTTGACCACTGAGCTTAAATCCAAATAACTTTGGTGTGTACGTGTTCGATTGAAAAGGAGGAATGGACTCTTCGAAAGCTTGGGTGAACAAATGGGGAAATGTTGTACCAAAATGCGCACCTGGAGAAAAAATATGAGTTGGGTGGAAAGACTTTCTTGTTCCTCACTCACCGTCAAGGGCTGCATGATAGTCATCGTTTGGTATATAGATATCTTTGCAATTAGGACAATACAATCTCAGACTCTCTTCTTTTGGTCGGTCAGCCTGGCCACATGGCAGTACCTTGCTTCCTTGACAATAATACCTAGGGCAAGTTCCAAACACGCCTGATTTGTACTTGGTCAGCTAAGTTTATAAAAATAAAAATAATAAAAAAACCGAGACTTGGTCCTGCTCTCAGCGTTTCTTTACCATTCTGTTCAAGCCAGCGCGTGTGGTGATATATCGCTGATGGATCATGCCGTACATGGCGATGGCATGAGGTTCCAAGAGGCTGATGTCTGGGATTTTATTGGACATTTCGTCGTCTTCAGATTCGATATCCAAAATCATTTCCAAAGCTTCCTTGTACAGAGGTGTCAGCGACGCCAAGCCAGTCAGGTTGAATCCATCCATGATATATTCGATTGGCACCTTTACATAGAACTCATTTCCTTTCTTTGAGCAAAACCAATTTATCCACTACAAATACGTGAGAAACCTGTGTCCGAATTGCTTTCTGATTTTCTTACCGATACGCCATTTCCAGTCATAGATGCGTCTTCTTCTATCAACATAATACAATGTCATTGGAGGACTTCTATCCCTATTTTATCGTTTCATTTCGTGAACGTACCATCACCCATAGACCAATTCAAATCCACAAGAGGAAAAAAAAAAAAAGAGAGAGAGAGAAAGAGGGCGGAGACCTGAAAAAAATCCGCACCTCTTTTCCCTCTTTTTTGCAATACGACTTTCTTTCATCGCTGCCATGTCCACATGTTACAAAATATGGTAAGAGATGCAAGCAAAAAAGTCATTGTTTTGCTAACACTTGCTATATAGTATGGTCAGCGATTTTTTCTACCCAAACATGGGTGGCGTGGAAAGCCATCTCTTTCTCCTTTCGCAGCGACTGATCCAGCGGGGTCACAAGGTAAAAGCAAGAAAGGCCATGTTCGATCACATTTGTATCCTAACCATTCACCCATCGACAGGTTATCATCATAACTCATGCCTACGGAAACCGGAAAGGCGTACGGTACCTCACTAATGGGCTCAAGGTATATTATGTGCCTGCGATGGTGGTGTATTCAGAAGCAACATTACCAACAGTGTATGGTTTCTTTCCTTTACTTCGTAACATTCTTATTCGTGAATCCATCGACATTGTTCATGGGCATCAAGCCTTCTCCTCGCTTTGTCACGAAGCTATTTTGCACAGCAAAACCATGGGTCTCAAGGCGTGCTTCACTGACCATTCCCTGTTTGGGTTTGCTGACGCCAGCTCAATCCTCACCAACAAGCTGCTCAAGTTCACGCTAAGCGATGTGGATCATATCATATGCGTTTCTCATACAAGGTAAAAGTGGAAGAGAAATAATGTGTAATCTCACCATACCTTGCTTTGATCTCTTTATTTGCGTAGTAAGGAAAACACTGTCTTGCGAGCCGCGCTTTCACCTCGAAATGTTTCCGTAATACCCAATGCCGTTGTTGCCTCTCAGTTTTTACCAGACCCTTCAGCTTCTGACCCCAGTTGGAGTAAGTAAAGGGCGATAGGGTGGGCGTACTGAGAAATGATGTAGCATGCTCATTTAATATTTGTCTAGCAACCATCGTGGTGATCAGCCGCCTTGTTTATAGAAAAGGGGTTGATCTTCTTGTAGCCGTGATACCTAGGATTTGTGCCATGCATAAAAATGTACGATTCATTATTGGTAAGAAATGTGTATATTGAGTTCGAAATGGTGACATTGACACTTTTGCAGGGGGAGACGGGCCAAAGCGAATAGACTTGGAGCAAATGCGGGAGAAGCATTTATTACAAGACCGCGTGGAGCTCTTAGGCCCAATCAAACATAGCGAAGTACGAAGCATCCTTATTCAAGGAAATATATTCTTAAATACAAGCTTGACAGAGGCTTTTTGTATTGCCATCGTGGAAGCTGCATGTGCTGGGTAAGAGATTTACTGTGGCCAGGCAGAAAAAGTTGAGGAGCTGACCTGTAATTCTGTAAGTCTTTATGTCGTAAGCACCAAAGTCGGTGGCGTTCCTGAAGTCTTGCCAAGTCACATGATCAATTATGCAATGCCTGAAGAAGACGGTACCGTTAAAAACAAGAGGTGTGATGAAATGGAAATGTATCATTTATCCACTTTCTTGCCCTTTCTCTCTTTTCACGTCAGATTTAATTATGGCCATATCAAACGCTCTCCATTTGATACGCTATGGTAAAGTGGATCCAAGCAAATTTAACGGCGAGCTGAAGGATATGTACAGCTGGTCAAACGTGGCTGAAAGGACAGAAAAGGCAAGTATCTCTCACAAACTCCGCAACCTGCTCACTCAGTTTTTAGATTTACGATCTAATACATCAAATGCCAGCTTCACCACTGATCGAGAGACTACGACGATACTATGGTTGTGGGCTCTATGCTGGTAAAATCTTCTGCATGGTCATGACCTTGGACTATCTCTTTTGGCTCTTTTTAGAAATGGTCTTTCCTCGATGGTCCATCGAACCAGCTCCGACCTTCCCATCCAAACGGTATCAACTTCAGACAGATTCCGACTGTCTTGATCAAATACGTTAAAATGTACAATCTTGGCAGTTATTGTTATACTTATTTACCACAATTGACTGTTTCCTACATGCTGTAAGCGTGTCTTGTCACGGTCTTCAACTCATATTACGGCAAAGCACGAATTAGCGAAGAGATACTCCTGCGTACTGCTTTTAAACACCACACCCGCACAGTAAATGTTAACTAACTGCACTACGGACAGCATGGCCCCTAAAATCAATGATGTTTGCTACTATGATTGGGTGTTGGGATGGAGGTTGATCTTGTTCAGCACTCTTTGAACACTGAGGTACAGGTGCCTTGCTGGTGTTGAGAGAGGATGGACATCAAGGCAAGAACACCGAAACAAAGGGCGGCATATACACCGTTTCCATGAATAAGTCAAGTGTGGCGACTTTCAAGAAGAAGTATTGCGGACTTTGGATTTTGGAATGTCGCAAGCCAAGACAAATTTGGCGCATTTTTTTTTTTTGTCGCAGATGTATTATTTTTTCGCGTCGTAAAAGACACGTCGTGCGACAAACTGTTTCTTAAATATATCTACATGGGAGTCCTATGGGTACAGTCATTGATGCGGACAGCAGAATTACCGATAAAGCCATGCAGATCCTTGATAGAAACATTATTACATGCCGCCTTGACTCGATGAGACAACAATTCGTCATCTTTCAGCTCGTCACGCCTAACTTTGCTCTTTACGGCCGACCAGAACTGTTCAATCGGATTGAGCTCAGGGGGAATAGGGTGGAAGATATACGAAGTTAACGATGACCTTGGATTGATGAATTGGTGCATTGTCCATCACCAAATAGTAGCCCTCAATTCTGAGTGCTGGTCCATAGTATTCATGGCTTCATTCAAGAAGGCGATGTAGTGATGAGTGTTTGTGCCGCTGCCAATGTGTTTGTAGATATCTTGATCAAGTTTTCCTTTCTTGCTCCCTGTAGGTTGACTTCTCATGCTGATTTGAACAGCACCAGCAGCACAGATAGCACCAAGGATCGTGGAAAAACGCAACTTTCTCAAAATGCGGCATTATCCATTTGGTCATCCCAACAAAAAAAAACGTTCTGAAGTAAAAGCCGCGACATGATTACGAAGTCAAGCGTCTTGTTGTCTCCTACAGGGAACAATTGGCGTGCAGGATACATTTTTTAGCAGGCAAAAGAAAACCAATTCACAGGCAAAATAAATTTGATTGCACGCAAACCAGGAATGATTTGCACGCAAAGCGTTTACAGTGCACGTGAATCTGATTCTCCAGCCACGCAAACCATATCTCCGACTCCCGCAAACCATATCTCCACCTCACGCAAACCAGATCTCAAGTGCACGCAAAAAAAAAAAAAAAAAGCACCTTCATTTATCTTTCTTGAAAAAAAAAGAGGTGCAGGGACTAGAGCTTCTCCTCCTTGCTCAAACAACGAAAAAGGTGAGGGAGTACCGGATCCATCCTTGGCAATCGCTTGGTGTGACGGAGAGAGCAGCCTCGCGGATTCTTGGGGCCAAAGAGTCTTGATTGTCCAAGGGGGACCGGCGCACACCTGCCTTGATTTTGGCCCAACATTCCTCAATCGGGTTGAGGAATGGGCTGTAGGGAGGTAGGAACATTGGCTTGAATCCACGGTTTTTGATCACAGCCTTGACATTGTCGTTGTTGTGGGTGGTGGCATTGTCCATGATGATGTAACGCCCATGAATACCACCATTTTCCAGGCACGTCATAACGTTGTCGATGAAGCCAAAAAGTCTTCCGTCCTTGTGCCGGCTTTTGCCTTCGCCTTCTTGCCCTTCTTGTCAGTTGTCGTAGAAACGTTGGCTTGCGCAGGGTGAGGTTGACAATGCCAAGCTCGCAAATTGCCCCAAGAATGGTGATGTTTGGACCTTTCGATGCTGCAACCTTGACTTTGGGAGTTTCACCACGGGGACCCCAGCCAAACCCACGGCGCAGGTGAAGATTGATACCAGCTTCGTCCAAGAAAACGCAGTTAGTCGAAAAATCGAAGTCCATGAGAGCTCTCCATTCCAAGATCTTGTCATGTCGGAGTTGAATGGTCCTTGGTGAAAACCTTGCTTCAGAGAAAAGTTGCACCTTTTTCAAAGTAAGCATGCAGTGCGAGCGAAGGTGGTTACGCAGGCCAGACGCAGATATTGTCAATGTTGGAAATTGAGCTTCAATAGCAACCTTGGCTTCGGCCAACGTATGGGTGGGGTCTTCATCAAAAAAGGCGATTAGAAAGCATGGTGCTCTTGAAACAGCTTTCTATTGCCTCCTTTTCGATGACACATTCCGGGGATGGGCACACGTTGTTGCTCGTCTTTGAAAATTTAGCCACGTACCCTTGAGCAGTGCGTTCCTTGATACCAAGTTCCCTGCCTGCTGCAGCCGCTGTATAGCCTAAAAGAAAAAAAAAAGGTCATTACCCACTGCCTGGATGCTTATCTTCTAAATGTTTATACCTTTGGTGATGACCATATCTATTAACTTTTCAACATCAGTTGCGGAATACACTTGGTAAGGGCCACGTTTTGGTGTAAGCGGTTGAGTTTTCATAGCTGGAGTCTCGGCGGTGATATCCATATCCATAGGCTCGATTGCGCGTTTGCACAAAGCTTGATATGCTTTGAAGTTTACCAGCTTCTCACGATCAAGTTTCAAATAATTAACAGCAAAGCCATCTTGCGAGTCTCTGCATGTTGTTGGAGGCTTGTCATCAAACGTTTGGTAAACGCCAGCAAGCAAACTAAGCTCCTCTTCCATGGACATAGTTGAAGCAGTTTCAACGCTGTCAGAATCGCTGATAGCGTTCGTAGACGAACGGAGGTTCCAAATAGCAGCCATATGATCTTAATAAACAGAAGTGATCGAACACAAAATGAGTGCTGTTTTCAAAATGACCCGGTATATATACTGTACGCACTGCGCTCAAGATCGTTCAAAGCCAGTCAACTTGTCATCAACGTACCGATGTCGAACGCTCCGGTTGTGCAGGAACTTTATTTTGGTCGCAAGCGGGTTGCCTTCGCTTTCAAAGCGATCTCGAACGCTCCGAAATTACAAAAACATATTGTCATATCTATCTTCCTAAATTTGTTTGTCTCTCAATTACTTCGAAAAATTCGCAAAAACAATTGAGAATTTCGCAGTGACACTCTTCATGGACATTCAATTTGTACTAGAAAATTGTAGAGAAGAAGAGACTCAGCAGCGACCACCAGCCCAACAAAAAAGACATTACAACCGATATTCGAAAAAAAATTAAACACGAAGTCCTTCTTGAAGCAATCCATAATCAGGGCAAAAAATCAATTGCAAATATTGCAGCGAAGCATAGCGTGCACCAACGCGTTGCACAGCGTTGGTTGAAGTAGTTGTGTCAGCCCCCTCTCTGCAGTTCTCCGAAGCCCAAAATCAAGGCACCTCCAATGGAATCTATGATATTTACATTTGGTCGACAAATAGAGGATGAAAGCACGGCCACATATTCTAGCCCGCGTGAAAAGAATCATTTTACCCTTGGATATTTGATGCGGAGACTTGAAGCAATGCGATTGGGAATCAGCAGGCGAGGAATTAAGATTCGATTTTGAAAAGTTAGCCCACCTTCTTTTGCTGTTTTTTATTTTATTTTTGTAATAACACATGTTGCACTTGGTTATGGGAAACCCGGTATCTATAAGCTATACGGTTATATGGGCGCAGCTGATTGCCAATCAGCTTCGCCCTCTTTGGACCTTGCATCTCTGGATGAAGAACGTGCAATGGTCAACATAGAGTATCGACAAACACGCAAGGACAGCCGAATGCTCAGCGAAATGCAACGGTGCAAGATTTGGATGTGTGTGTACGGGCTCAAAATGACGTACACACAAGCTGCAAAATTCGCGAAGCACTTGCCATAAATAAGCAAGGATGTATGATGGTAACCAACCGTACGACTTATTAGATCAGTTTGGTCACCAAGCGTTGGGTGAAATAAATAATTATAAAATTTGAAAACACTGTTTAGAAACGATGAAAGAATTAACTAACTAAAAGGAGCTTCACTTGGAAAAGGAGGCAACGCACGCCTGGTAGTGATACTGTTAAGAGGGAAACATCTATGAAGCGGAATTATACGCGCTATTCTGATCAGGACAAAGTGAAGTTCTTTAAGGTGTTGTTTGAGAAGTGCCTGAGCACGGCTGCTGCTGCTGCAAAACGACTTGGGATTCACATTCGCACAGCACAAAAATGGGCTGAACAGTACGAGAAAGATCCTATCAGTATAAAGACGGGTCGTCCTCGCATTCTCAGTGAGGGGCACAAAAAAGCCATTCTTGAATGCATTGATACGAACCCTTCAATTGTCTTGGACGACATGATGAAGCATTTAAAACAAGTATTCACGGAATTAAAGGTATCCAAAAGTACTTTGTTTGATTTTATAAAGAAATATTGCAATTTATCTCTCAAAAAAGCTCGTTTCTATCCCATAAATGGGAAAAATCTGACGTGGACTTTACAACTAACTGTGTCTTTCTTGATGAATCTGCGCCCCATATCAATTTGAAACGTAGTATGACATGGTCAAAAAAAGGTTCTCTTGCAGTGGTCCTCCCAAAACACGGCAAAAACTACAACCATTTTAGGTGCGATTTCTGCCCAAGGTTTGATCAAATGCAGCCTCAGACTTCCTCATTCTCCACCTAATAAAAAGAGAAAGCGAGAAAACGTTGGGTATTTGAGCAAAGGGACAGTTACGGGACACTATGTTGGTTTTCTAAAAGCCACGATGGATGAAATGGACCGGTATCCGCACATGAAAGGTCATTATCCTGTGATGGATAATGCTCCAATCCACACATCGGTTGATATCGCCAAATATGTAGAACCTCGTGGCTATTTCTGTGTCTATTTACCGCCTTCTTCTCCTGAGCTTAATCCTATTGAACAGTTTTGGTCAGTGGTTAAGAGTAAAGTCAAGTGAACCAAGTTACTGGAATCTGAGACACTCATGACAAGAATCAGTGAGGCATCTACTAGTTTGAGGCTGAGCGATTTTAAAGGGTTTGTTGGGCATTCTCACAAATGCCTGGACGCCTGTCGTAACAGACAAGCACTCTGAAGATTTCATTCACGCGGTAATGGCATTGAAAAAAAAAAAACCGGGTTGAATCATGGACAATCGATATAACAGCCTGGTGTTACAGTGACTCAAAAAATAGGTCAAGTGTTTGGATTTTTTTTTACTTGTCACAACTAATCACCACAAAATACACTTTATTTGGCATTGATAGCATTCATAGTCATAGAGTAACCATGATTTAAAATTCATGGCACACTTGACTGTATATCAGCATAACCATCAATACCGCGATATAACAATTTTTGTAACCATCAATATCGTGATATAACAACGATATAACAACGATATAACAACGATATAACAACGATATAACACCAGGCTGTTATATCGTGATATAACAACGATATAACGCCAGGCTGTTATATCATTGTTATACCGGTATCATCAAAAACAGTCTTGTGTATTATACACAACACAGGGATGTTATATACCACATCATATAAGATGGTGCATGTTGTCCATATAACGTATGATATGACGATGACATAGTACCATAATGTTATATGTAAGATGTGGATATCACGAGGACTGTTTTTTTTATCAATCATTGAGCGATGTTCACCCTCTCCAGCTCCTAAAGTTTATTTGTGTTTGCTATTTGCACGGTAATATGCCGCTTGGACACTCTTCATAGAAGTATATTTGCTGAAGAATCCTACAGCTTTACCAGCTTGATAGCATCCAACCCAGTCCATTTTGGTGCCATGCTGACTTCTGTAGTTGTCCACAAATTGCCAATCATTGTTGCCGGATGGAAGAGGTGGTTCAGGTTGCTCATTCGTTGTGTTTTGGAATCTTGTTGAATCATTTGTAGTAGATGATGATGGTACATTGGCATATTTCGTGTGCAATTTATCCATTAACTCCAATCCATCGTTAAGACAGTCTCTTGTGCGCTTTTGAGCTCTAGCGTCAGGTACATCTTCTGCCAGCAGTGACATTGCCAAGTTGAATTGCGAAGTTGCCTTGCTGCATATGTTGCTGATTGCATCGTGTCGTGCATCTTCCTTGGCTGCTTCATCTCCAAACACGCGTTTGGCGATCCCATACAATAGCTGAATTGTTGGATCATCCTTTGCTGCAATATTTAAGATAGATGGTTTTTGTTCAATGAGAAAATGCCCGAGTGCTGCTAGAGGATGAAGTGGTTGTCGGTCCAAATATGAAGTGTTGTGTGTCTGACTGCTAAACGTGAAAATAGCACCTTTATTCAAGATAAAAATAGGAATGAGCATTTAAGACAAAGTGAAAAGATGTTAAACAAGCAACCTACCGAATCCGTTTCGGTGCTTAACCTTGGAAATAAAAAGAAGCAGTAGAAAAAGGTAAAAAAAAAAGAGTTAAAAAAAAAGGGAAAAGAGCAGGGATGGCGGCGATCAGAAAGGGCGACTTGGTTTATGACAAAAAAAAAAAAATGAAGACAACAAGGTTTCAATGCTCGGGATGATGAACCCATATTTGGCAACTTGAACAGAAGAAATAGTTGCTGCACTAATAAAATAGCACTCTTGTGCCCACCCACGGCAATGAACCTGCTTAGTAAATGGCAGCGTATCGCCATCATAGGTAAGATCCTTAAATTCTTGAGTAGTGCTGTGAATACAGATAGCAATTACTATTGGCAACAGCGAATGATGTTTTCTGATCATGAGACAATATTCAACGAGTCGCCGAAAAAAAGAACCATTAGCCGCATATTGAACTTCGATAAGTATAGGGGGAAGTGTTTTTGCGTTGGCCCGGTTGGTTGGACTGTAAAACACATCCGATCTCGTGTAGTTCGTCCATTCTGTTGGTTTAGTTTCGTATTTATTTTCAGCTTGTTGTCCTGCACAAATAATAGTCAGCATGATGTTTGATAAACAGGTGTTATGTGTACATACCAACAATGCTTTTGACAATGAGATTTATGACTTGCTTGTCGTTCAAAATCCATTTACTCATCAAGTCAGTTCCTGGTGTGTATTTTGGAGGTAATTGGAAGGAAAGCAAGTCATTGCCGGAGTTTGCTTCCATTTTAAAACTTGTATATAACAACAAGTATACCCTTTATTCACAATGTAATGTCGCAAGTGAAAGAAACAAAATGTCACCAAAAGATCTAATAAAAATAGAAATACGAGGGGTAAGTTTAGCAACGAGTCGCAAATAATAGATGAGCTTACCAATATCCCAATGGGCGCCATACGCATGAAAAAAAAAGTGAATTGACAATGGATTTTTTTAAAGGTGACTTACGTTGTTTTCACATCTTCATGATGGGGCCGCCGACTCACACTTGCAAAGCATGTGACATTGTACAAAAAAATAGAATTGACGATTGATACTGAGGAGTAGAGTTAAAAAACTGTGGGAGGCAGAAGATCAAAAAATGGGGTCCTTGGTGAGTTGACCATAGGCACGTAGTGCGATGCATGTTGCGGACAGAGTATCCCGGCCAAACGAGTTCTTGCATTCTTTGTAGCAAGCACAATTTGGATTCGCACAGCAGCTTGTTCCAAGGTTCAGCTTCCTTTTGCCCATCGTCAGCTTCCTTGGGTGAATGATTCGTTCGCGGCAATATGGGCAAACCATGCTGGTCCGTGCTTCGTTGGTGATTAGAGCGATGGAATGCTGCCGGGTGAATTGTCGATGCCACTTTCCACTTAATCGCAAATGCCCCTTATACGAGTACCAGTTCCTGTCCCTGCATGGCCGATAGCTTGTATCAGAGTTTTTTGAGGGTGTTGACGTTTCTTCTCGACCACGATCTTGGTTTTGACAAGCTTGGTTCGCCAAGCAATAAGGCGGCGCCTTCGTTCAAACTTGGGCTGGTGGTAAAAGGCACGGATGGCTGGGGTCTGTTCTCGGATCCGGTCATATCGATCTTGGAATGTTTCTAGGTTAAAAGCAGTTGAGAGGATGTTCTCGGCAACGATAGTCTCAGCCTGTTGTGCAGCTTGGCCACTGGGGGACTACAAAAAAAAAACAACAGTTGAGCTTGGTCACACGCCAGCGAGGTGAAAGAGGTTGTATACCTTGGCTTTGTCATGTTTCATTTTCTTGTTGAACTGGTGTTGACCAGTCTTCCATGATATGTCTCGAGCAGTGATCAAAGTGGGCTTGCCAAGTCTCACCATCTGGCCAGCCTTGATTGCTTCCAGATCAGAAACCGAATGGGTCACGGTGGTGGCGAGAGTAACAACACCATAGTCAGTTCCAGAAATCAGGAGGTCATTGGTATCGATTTTCAAGATGGTGTGCCGAGGATCTTCCTCCACACGTGTGGTTTTCTTGAGTTCAGTGGGAGGGAGGGGCGATTCCTTGTCCTTGGATTTCTTCTTTCCTTTCTTTGCTTGTTCTTCCTCAGCCTTTGGAAAAAAAAACAATCGGGTCACGTTCGTCCTGCTCCTAACCAACTCCCCACCAAAACGCATACCTTTTGAAGAGTATAGCGGGTGGACCGCAAGTTTGCCAGACCGTCCTGTACACTGTGCACATCTCGTGTTGCTTGCTGGAGGCTGTTCTTCAATGTACGTTCGACCTTCACATCGTCGAATTTTTGTGCAGCAGGGTCTAGTGAATAAAAAATAAAAAAAATGAGAGGTACAGATGAGACTACATATCTTTTCACTCTTTGGAATTACCATTGTTCTTCATCGATTGCCGATGCTTCATCAAGGCATTGCTGCAGTCCCGCTTGGTTCTGGAGAGTCCGATCTCGTTCTTTTTCCTTCTCAGCAATATTGGTCATCAGAGTGTCAAGTGAGTGTGGAGTGGATGGAGGCACGGGGTTGGACTGTTCTTGCTTCAATCGCTGTGCGTAGAGGGAGATTTGCCTTGGCTTCACTGTTTGACCTTGCATGGACGCATCGTTTGCAGGGCTAATGTCCATCCTGTGCATAAATTCAATACCATTTTTTTGGCAGATGGAGTTGATGGCAGACATGTCGAAAAGGCAGCCAAATACTTGATCTTTTCGCCGGCGCGCTTCGTTGGCAGACGTAATACCTTGACTGCGCTTCATATCCAAGGGCTTGCCAAATAATTCGTAGATAACGGCGGCATCAATGGATAGAGCGTAGAGCGAACCGGTGGACACAGCTGGGGCATAGCGCATGCAGAATTGGTGGTATCCACAGAGCCGAAGCAAGGCGTTGCCAAAAAACAGTAGGTTCACTCGGCAGTACTTGGGCTGGTCTACAGAGATAATGAACGGCTTGATGTTGCTGTAAATGAGCTTCAGGGCTTGTGATTCCTTGTCAGAAAGGTCTAGTTTCTTGGTGTAGGACTTCATCACGTCCTCTGTCAAGCTAGACACGTTTTCATTGTAGATCATGCGTGTCAGGATACCTTGCAATGTGCCAAGCCGTCGTGCTGAGATATCATCATTGCTCTTGTCTGTAACAATTTCATCCAACTCATATCCGGTCGAATTCAGGTCGTCATGCACAGCCATTTCATCAAGCTCTTCTTTCACATCA
>MCGT01000066.1:0-42444 GCA_002104935.1 Hesseltinella vesiculosa
TCATGAAGGCTCCGTGAATGGAGAAAAGACATAGTGAGAGTTGCTGCATGCACTCTTCCTTTTTAAGTTCGCATTCAATGGGTTATATTTATCATCAATACAAAAATGAATACTTTCCACTTCAAACCTGTTCAAGTTACCAAACTGGATATTCGTCGTTTGACTTTTCATCTCGTAATCTGGAAGTATCATGCTCCACTTATTCCTTGTATTCTTGAAGGTTGAAAAGGTAGTAAATAAACAAATCCTTCCTACAGATTTGCAGAGAGAGAGAGAGAGAGAGAGAGAGAGAGAGAGAGAGAGGGTGCCAGAGGCAAGAAAAACAACGAGCGGGGTTTATTGAAAAGGGTGCTGCGCGTTCAAAGAGTTCTTTTTCTTTCTTTACTTTTTTTTTACAACCTTGCTTCAGCATTTATTTACATTTAAAATGGGGCGTCATATAAGAAGAAGGCAATTACGAATAGATGCAAATAAGACTTGGCTGTATAACTTGAAAATGAGAAAATATTACATTCTCAAAGGTAAATCCTATTATTGACCTTGTTTGTTTATTTTTTAAAACGCGTTGCTTCATGATCTCCCTCTCTTCCATTAGGTTTAAAGTGTACATTGTGCCATGGATTAGGGCACAAGCGAGCAGATTGTCCTTTCAACCGTTAGTATTGATCGCCCCTACATTGCCAGTTTCTAACATTTACTTTTAAAGGTGGCAAACGAAAGTCCAAAACCCAGCTCAAAAGGGCCAACAAGCTTCTACGTAAGGCTGGCTCCATGGCCCGCAAGCCAAGAAATTCAAGTTGAAGGATCTCCAGTCTCTCTTGCTTGGTACCAATTTCAAAACCCGTGTTCGCAAGATATCTCTTTGTAATGCTCTTAACATGACCCAAGACAATATCCAAGACCAACGCCAAGCAAAGATGGACGTCCAAGAAACCATCCTCCTATGGGTCGATCACATCCGCTATGTCTCAATCTGCGCCCAGTCGTTCTTCAGCTATTATGTTCTGCATGTCATGTCTGAGGGTTCTGTGGTCAACGATACTGTATTCTGTAAAGATTTTTTCTATGGGATCTGCCAACTGGTGACTGGCAAGGCTGTGACCTCCCCCAACTCGAACATACCTGATCCTACAGCAATGTATCACCATTACCAGTCTCTCTTGGGTGACTGCCGCTTCGAACTATATTGGATCAAGGGTGCTAGTAACATGGTTTCTGAAATGGCGGATGAGTTAGCCCAAATCAATCTCTTGGCTGTGACTGAACGTTTTGAAGAAAAGTGTATCAAGTATATTCGCTTTCGCTTGGTCAACACCCTCAAGGATCAGCTGTCTGAAGGCCAGGTCAGTAAGAAAGAGAGAGAAAATAAGAAGGCGCGAGTTGCTCACTTTTTTTTTGACATAGGATATGCCAAAGTCCGGTTATATTATGAACGCATGCCAGAATATTTACGACACTGTCACCCGTCAAGAAAAAGTTGAACCACTGTCAGAAAATAGCCCTGATTTCTTGCGAACGATCGTCTCAACATTTATCTCAACCCTGAACTTTGGTCCAAGTCCAGTTACGCTGAAGGAACTTACTGCAAGCCCCGGAACATATTTACAAGTACTTTACCGACTATTGCAAGAAATGGAACAAGGCAATGACCTGGAACCATCTGAGATGGGGCATGACGATGTGCATGATCAAATGGACACAATCACCATGAAGCTCTTACTATCATCTAACATGGACTATCAAGTGCTGCCTCGTCGCTGTCGCCAAAGAGTATTCAAGGGCATGATGCAATTGCTGGAGCACCCAGACAATCCAATTGACATCCCCTGGAGTCTACCGGAAGAATTTAAGATCTGGCTGTCAGATCTCGTCCTTGGCCTTCGTGTAAAGTTGGCAAACTCCAAGGCGAAACTGGCTGGCACTGACATATCAGCAGACCTTTGCTTCTCCTCCTCCACTATGAGGCAATCCAAGTCAACAGCCCTCTTTTCCCTTGTGCCGACTCTGTCCTTTCGTCGCCGGTTTATCACTTTGGATGCCTACTCATTTCGGTCAATTCTCAAGCAAGCCGGTATAAACGTGACTGTGCCGTCAGGTGTCAATACTCATCCTTATACCCGCCTTGCTCGCGATGCCACTCTCTTTTTCACCTACCTGGACTTTCAGAAGGCTCGTCTTCGAAAATGGTAACCGAGTAACATTGTGAAAATGGCAGGAATCGTGACTGATTTTTTTTAGTACTGCCGCACTTTTGCATTATCCAACGCTCACTGAAACTGACAGCGACAGTGATGATGACGCTGGTATTGCTGATCCCGATGTTGACAACGGTGATGCCGAAGATGATAGTGGCAGTGTTACTGATGGAGATGCTAATGACATCGGCAGCCCTGCTGGCGGTTCTGATGGTGCTCACAATACCCCATCGGAGGGCGAAATCGACGATGGTGATCAAGATCAAGGCAGATTTACTGACGAGACAACACGCCAGGACGATGGCAGCGATACTCAATTGACTGAAATCGATAGTAGCGATGAAGAGGATGATGATGACCCTGCCTCCTTGGTATTTTCTAACCGTGTTCGCACTGATGGGCTTCAATTGGAATTTATCTATGGCAAGCGCGCACCCCAAATTGAACTTCCCGATCTCGAAATGGACGACTTGCATGGTGAACCACAGGAACGTATGCAGCTGTATGGAGTCGATCCAGGACATAGTGAGCTTTACACATCTGCTCAAGAAGACAAGCACCTCCCGGGAAATGATCGCACTGCCCCAGGCACTGAGCACAGCAGCAACAGCACCAATGGTTGGCATGGTCGGTACATGCGATTCTCGAATAATGAATGGCTATCACTCTCTGGTCGGCATGGGCGCTCATGCATTCGAAAACGTTGGCTCAAAGATTCTGGCATGGAGGAGATCCTCACGCGTATAACACCAGCAAAAACTAGCCATCCTGACCGCTTCATTCAGCGCACCATCTATGTATTCCAACACCTTGATGATATCACCGAACATTTTGCTGATGACTATACCCTGCATCGGTTCCTGGACTATTGTGGGGACAAGAAGATGTGCGCAGAAGTCGTCAACCACTTCGTCCATGGTGGTAACAAGTACAAACACCAGAAGGAAGACTATGATAGGTATGCACTACACAAAAAAAGGTGTGATGCCTGGACTAACTTTTTTTATAGCTGCAAACTTCCAGTGATTGCCTATGGTGGTGCATTGTTTGCGCAAACCCGTAGAGGGAAAAAGTCCACTCGCTCCGGAAAAGTGTACAAAGCACTCAAAATAGCGGAAAAGCAAGGGTTACTACTTGTTACAAAAACAAATGAATATAACACAAGCAAGGTAAATCATGAGAAGAGGGAAAAATGAAGCGCAAAATGACCTTTTTTTTCTATCTCATTTTTTTTACAGGTCTGTCCAATGTGTGATGAAAAAGACCTTGAACACAAGACCGTTGGTGACCCATTCCTGCGAGGTGCAAGCATGTCTTTGTGGTCGGTTCTACAGTGCCAACACTGTAAAATCAACTGGGACAGGGACAAGCTTGCGGCTTGGAATATGTTGCGTCTTGGCAAGACTGCCCTCCAAGGATTGCCTCGCCCAGCGTTGTTCTGCCCACCACGATCCACCTCCACCGACCAATCATCACCACACCAACAAAATTCAGCAGTTGCTTCTTCGTCTCGGGACCCTCACTAATGAATATCTTTACCTCGCTGGCCAATAAACCAGCTTATTTACGTAAGCCTGAGGCAGAATGTGAAGAGGAAATGCTGATTTTTTTTATTGGCAGGTTTGTCATGAAAATGAATAAAGTAAGTTTAGATGAAAATAATTCAAGCGCCTGATTGGCTACTAACATTGGATTTTTTTCTGTAGTGTCCGCTGGCCCACGAATCCAAGCAATCTCGAAAGCTTTTTTTTTTTTTCTTTTCTTTCTTCTTTATAGATTAGATCTCGGTAGCATCGATGAATATTTTTGTGCATTGCCATCGCTCGCTCGTGTATAGAAAAGGTAACTGTCGATAGCGTTAGGAAGAGGGAAAGAAAAACGCCAAGTGTGAATTAGCCTAATCCAACCTTTTCGTTTAGCCCATGCTTTGGTGACGCCTTTCTTTTCAGCATCTCGCCGACAAGCATCCACAACAGCATTTGGTAAAAAGTCTGTCCAGTTTGAGGCCAAGCAATTGATTAAAGCATTGCAACGAAAGGATGTCGTGTTTTACGAAGCCCCCAAGGGCGCCTCCCGCACATTGAATCTCATGTACATTTGCGCTGGGGTGCAGCTCTTGTTCTGGGGCAATTTGGCCAGTCTTGCCTATGTGACGTATAGTCAACCTGAATCGTAAGTCAAGATACATCACGGCCAATGGATGATGGATTGCGTCTGGTAAATAAACTTACCCTATTCTACTTATTTTTACTCAATACAGAGACGAAGAAAATGCACCGATGGTCCTTGCCCCTCAAGGGAAGCGTCTTGCTATCAGCGGTGGGTTGGTTGTCGTGGGCCTTGGTATTGCGACAGCGTTGTGCACATACCCTTGGAGGTAAACGAATGAGATGCTGAGAGACAGATGCAAAGTGGCTGACAGTAAACAATTCTTTGTAGGTACATCGACAAACTCGTGCTGCTCAAAGGAGCTGAGCAGGTCAAACTTGTCACGCATGCCAAATGGATCAAATCACATCAAGTCAGGCTGTATCCCATTGATAAGCTCAGCTGCCAGCAAAAAGTCTTCACCGGAGCAGGTACGACTTTTTCAACCACAAAAAAAATGAACTCTTGGGCAAGTGCTGACACTCCTACTATGTTCATAGGCCCATCGGGAACGGATCCACTGGGAAACACTACATCATCTCACATCTTCTTACGCTGTCAAGGTCAACGCGTCGGCTATATGCTGGATCGCAAAGGACATTTCATGGATAGCAAAATCTTTGATGGCCTATGGTTCACCCCTAGATCAAAGAACTAGATTCCCTCTTTTTTAACTCACATAGACGTCTTTGGGTTGGCCCTTTCCTTTTTCTCCATTAAAATAACAAACTAGACACGAAAAATGACGATAGCCACGGGTAGACACGTGCTCTGAATTTTCCAGTTCCCGCCGCTTTTTCACACGGCAGCTTTCCCACCCTTTTTTTTTTCTCCTCCCTGGCGGGCCCCTTCCGATTTTTTTTTTGTTTTCTTTTTATTTTTTATTTTTATTTTTTTCATTGCTTTGCATTATTTAAAAATCATGTGTTTGCATCATTTACCCAAGGATCCTAGCAGTTTGGCCAACTTACATCAAGTCAAGAGCACCCACTTGCACTTGGACTGGACCGTGTCGTTTGAAAACAAGACTTTCGCTGGCAGTGTTCGCCTGGACATGATCACGTTGATCGACCATCTTGAAACGATCACCCTTGACACAAGCTATTTGGACATCAAGCGTGTCACTGTTAATGATCAAGAAGCCAAGGTAAGTGCAGGCATGGGCGATTGGGCCACTTGAAGAAGAAAGCTCAGGCTGGCGGCTTACTTTCTTTTGTCAGTTTGTGGTCGATGGTCGCAATCCTAGCCTTGGGTCGGCTTTGAACATTCAACTTGCCCAACCTATTGCAGCTGCCAACACCAAGATCCAAGTCAAGATCGATTACAGCACCACCTCTGAATGTACTGCTGTGCAATTCTTGGCTCCCGAGTAAGTGTGCCAGTTTTTTTTTTTTTTTTTTTTTGGAGTATTGGTGACGTCGCTAGGCTAGAAAAGGCGCTCATGTCTATTTTTATTTTATTCTGTCGTTTAGACAAACCATGGGTAAGAAGCACCCTTACTTGTTCTCTCAATGCCAAGCCATCCACGCTCGATCCTTCTGTCCTTGCCAAGACTCGCCTGCAGTCAAACTGACCTATTCCGCCAACGTGACCTCCCCTTTGCCTGTGATCATGTCAGCCTTGAAGTGCGGTGAAGAACCTGCTGAAAACGGTTACACCACCTACAAATTCGAGCAACACACCTCCATGCCCAGCTACTTGATTGCCATTGCCTCTGGTAACTTGGTGTCCAAGGAAATCGGTCCCCGTAGCTCTGTGTGGACGGAGCCTGAGCAACTTGAAGCTGCTGCTTGGGAATTCGAAGCAAGTATTCTTGTAGAACAAAAGTTAAAATTGAACCTAACCTTGTTTTTTTTTCCATTCACAGAGCACTGAAGATTTCATCCGCACTGGTGAAGATCTTTTGACGCCTTACGAATGGGGTCGTTATGATCTCTTGATCTTGCCTCCTAGCTTCCCCTATGGTGGCATGGAAGTAAGACCCCCCCCTTTTTTTGTTACCATTGGTCAATGCTGATTTCATTGTTTTCTGCGATTTAGAATCCTTGTTTAACCTTTGTGACACCTACCTTATTGGCTGGTGACCGTAGTGCTGTGGATGTGGTTGCGCACGAAATTGCCCACAGCTGGATGGGGAACTTGGTCACCACCTCCAACTGGGAACATTTCTGGGTAAAGCCAAGGTGGAAAAGCACAGTAATGGAGAGACGGTAGGAATGATGTTCCTTTCTTTTTATCATAGCTCAACGAAGGTCACACCGTGTTTATTGAACGCAAGATCACTGGCCGTCTCCATGGTGAAGATGAACGTCAATTTAGCGCCATCATCGGCTGGAAGGCTTTGAAAGAAAGCGTCGAACACTTTGGCCTGGACTCGCCTGCCACCGTGCTGAAGCCTGACTTGAGCTCTGGTATTGATCCTGATGATTATGTAAGTCGAGAAGGTGCAGGCATGACCGATCGCTCATTCTACTACCTCCATGCCTAGTTCTCCAGTGTGCCTTACGAAAAGGGCTTCAACTTGTTGTATCATATTGAAAAAGTGGTGGGTGGCGGCGCCATCTTCGAACCCTTCCTCAAGTCGTATGTCAAGAAATTTGCTGGGCAATCGATTACGACCGAACAATGGAAGGATTACTTGTACTCTTACTTTGAAACCACCCATGGCCAAACTCTTGTTGACAAGCTGAACACGATCGATTGGGATACCTGGATCAACGGCACCGGTATGCCTCCTGTCGACCCTGAATTCGATGTCACTCTTGCCAAGCAATGCTATGAATTGGCTGACCGATGGGACAATGCTCGCGACCAAGCTGACCTCTCTTCCTTCACCTCCGCCGACATCGCCAACTTCACTGCTGGTCAAAAGAGTAAGAACATGGAGCCCATGAAACCCTGGCCCAAAACTTACCCTGTGTTTTATAGTTGTCTTTTTGGAACGTTTGACCGATTGCGCTCCCCTCCCTCACCACATGATCGAAAAGATGGATCAACTGTATGAACTGACGCCTGTGCGCAACGCTGAAATCCGATTCCGCTGGCAAAACGTTTGCTTGATCGCTAGCTATGAACCTATCTATCCCGAAGTCGCTGCATTCTTGGTCGAGCAAGGCCGCATGAAGTTTGTGCGCCCCTTGTTCCGTCTGTTGCATGACGCCAAAAACGGTGCTCAATTGGCTAAGGATACCTTTGTCAAGCACAAGGACTTTTACCACCCCATTTGCTCTAGCCTTATCCAAAAGGACATCATGAACTAGACTTCTACCCTCTCCTCCCCAATTAATAAACGCTTTAAAAAAAAAAGGAAAAAAAGGAAAAAATAGAGCTAGAGTCGTGAGTTATCTGCGCAATCATCAAAAAGCTTGCTGTCATCTTCGTTCAGCCTTGATGTCAGATAAGAGAGGCAGGTCATATCGGAATTGGTAACTACTTGTACACATGGCAGGGCGACAGCAAGTAGACAGTCATTGATAGCCAAACGTACCGTGGACGGAGGAACAACCCCAAAAGGGAGGTTTTGACGGGACCAGCACACTAGAAGTAAAATAAATAAGAGATTGTACGCCCAAGGTTGTGAAGCATTCGTATAAAAATGAGCCCAGCACTTTGATGGTGGCGGCTCACTCGCCCCTTTGGGGCTCAACTGTTGAAGAAACCTCTTCGTCACGGCTGGAAACACAACAGCGATCTCAGGCGCCCTTTTAATTTTGCGGAGAAGGAGAAAGTGAAAAAAAAAAAACACCGTGCCTTTTCTTCACCAATATTTTTTTTCAAGCTAACATGGCACAGGTAAGCCCTTTTTTAACAAATGACCAAGGCCAAAAGGATAATCAGTTATTATTCTTATTGCACAGAACGTTTGTCAATCCGAATTCAAACCATCAGAGATCTCTTACGGTGCTGGAGCACTCTCAGGCGCCTATGATGCCATCGCTGATCACTGGCCAGTTGAAGCTTGTCGCGAAGCATTATCTTCAGGTAAGTAATAAAAGAAATGATAGTAGAGTCATATTAATGCAGAATCGCTTTGCATTACATGTACTAGGCATCAATACTTTTGACACCTCTCCATATTATGGCCGAAGCGAGTATATTCTTGGCGACGCCCTTGAACAGTTAGCCCCAGACTTTCCTCGGTCCAACTACTATCTGCAAACAAAGATTGGCCGCTATGGTTACACCCCGCAGGATTTCGACTACTCGGCTCAGCGAACTTTTGAAAGTGTTGCTGAGAGCATGCGTCGCCTGAAAACCGATTATCTCGACTCTGTGCTCTGCCATGATGTGGAATTTGTCGACTTTGAAAAGGTGGTGGGCGATGACGGTGCCCTGAGCGCCCTGTTTCAGCTCAAAGCCCAAGGAAAGATCAAATATGTTGGCTGTTCTGGTAAACACGAATAGAATTACGCTGATTTACCCTACTTTTACCCACGCTCCTCTTTTTATCTCCGTTAGGTTACCCATTGCCCATGCTTTTAAAGATTGCTGAACACCAGGCTGCAGCTGGTCAACCCTTGGATGTGGTTTTATCCTACAGTCACTACAACTTGCAAAATACAAAACTGGCCGACTATGCGCCCAAGTTCCGAGCGGCTGGCGTGCGATACCTCTTCAATGCTTCGCCTCTCAACATGGCCCTCTTCCGTGATGCAGGCCCTCCTGATTGGCACCCTGCCCACGAACAATTACGCGCCGCAGCCAAGCAGTGTAGCCAAGTAGCCAAGGCCAATGATCTCAATATCTCATCGCTCGCCTCCTTGTTTGCTTTTACTGGTCGCGCCACATTTCAACTGAACAGCACCGTCATCGGTCTCAGCCGAAAAGAAGAAGTGCAACAAGCAATTGCGGCATGGAAAACCGCCAAGGCCCGTGAACAAGGCACCGAACAAATCCCTGACATTGAAGCCAACACCCTTAAAGAAATCCATGACATCCTCTCCCCTTACAAAGACTATTCCTGGCAATCACCAACCCCAAAGGAACTTGGCCAAGCTTGAAAAGCTCTATCAGGCTCGTGTCCGCCGTTTCAAATCACTGGCTTAATAAAAAATCAATCACAGTGCAAATTTACACTTCACAAATTCTCCCCAAATTTTGCATACCAATAAAACATGTTAAGAAATGATCTTGATTAAATCTGTACCTATCTTAGACACCGGAGAGAAGAGCTAGAGGGTCTGCATTAAAAATGATTTCACACTAACTTGACTTGACTTTTTCATACACTTGAAAATGATTAAATACGCGTTGACCAGGAGAAATGACACAATGCGTCTACCGATTATTGGTGAAAAGTAGCGCAAAAGGTGCAGATCAGAAATGTGTCTCAGGCTAAATTGTAACAGAAAGAGAGTGAAGAAGTGGCAAGTGCACTAGACGACGAATGTAAAGGATTTTAATGTGCTCATGCG
This sequence comes from Hesseltinella vesiculosa, assembly GCA_002104935.1. Classification (NCBI taxonomy): domain Eukaryota; kingdom Fungi; phylum Mucoromycota; class Mucoromycetes; order Mucorales; family Cunninghamellaceae; genus Hesseltinella; species Hesseltinella vesiculosa. The sequence goes on from MCGT01000066.1 coordinate 9,758, forward strand.
GTGCGCATCGAGTTTCCATTCTTGAATGCTTGGAAAAAGCCGTGCTCTTTCCCTGACGAGTAAATTGCTGCCCATGGTATAGACGCCCTTGTCTACCCAGTGGTTTCCTTGTGAGGCTGAACACGCTCGCTGACAAAATCCATTGGTCATGCTGGAGGGTCTGGCTGTCGTGGGGAGCCAGTGATGGTGACGTGGTGTATGGGGGCGGCAGGTTTAGCGACACAGATTCTCTTTGCCTTTCTTGGAGTGTCATGAGGATAGAACGTGCAGCATTGAGCCTCTCGTCCACTCGCTGCCTCGCAGTGCTGTCGCGCACGTCCTGCGTTAGACAACGGAGGCAGTATTGGTAGGCCTTGATTCAGAGGACGAGCAGCAAGCGATCGATGACGCCCGGATAAAAAAGCAGACAGGGTCACAAGCGGCGGCAAAGGGAGAGCCTCAAGGATGTTGCTGACAGATCTGGCGTCGATGGTATAGCACGTTTCTGCCCAAACCTCTTTTTGGCGTTCGAGCATAAAGGGATGGTGCCAAGATGGCTTGCAATGTGAAGAGATGTTGTACGTAATGCTGGATATAACGATGATCAGGACGACAGGTATGGACTTCATGGGCTTGTAGATCACGCCTGCGATCTTTCCCGTTCTTGTCTTCGTTGGCCATCGTTGGAAGATGTCGTGCGCACTTGGTTCTTTTTTTTTAACAACATTAGATCATTACCAGGTATGTAATGCACTGCCAATTCGAAGAGGGTAAGGTCTGCTGCTTGTTCTGCCATGAGTGAAGAAAAAAAAAAAAGTGAAAGATGAAGAAAATAAGAAAGTGAAAAAAAACCAGCCAAGTCATGCTCTCGCTTTTTGTGTAACCGTCATCATCCAAGCCTGTAACCAATAGCAGCAGCCTACTGACTCGACCACTTTTTGAAAGTGGAGTAAAGATCTGTTTTCCTATTCATGTTCTCTTTTTCTTTTTCCAATCTGAAAAAGCAGCCATTTTCTGTAGAGCACTTCAATATCAATGAACCGGCGTAAAATTACGCATGGGTAGTAAGCGAACTGCGGTTGTTGCTCTGATCGCTTGGGGACCCCTGATGAAAATGGCCGATTTTTTCAATTTTTAAGCTGGTGAATCGGAGGAGTGGACACGAAACTGATCAAAAATTGGCTGAGCAATCTTCTCCAATCGACGTCATTTTTTCAAGGTCATCATCCTTTATTGCTTTGAGAACTTTTACAAAATGCCACATCTATCTGATCACCCAAAAGTGCTATGCAGTGTTTGCTCTTTTTTTTTTTTTTACGAAACGAAGAGATTGTCGCGCAGTTGCTTTCTTTTTTTTTTCAGGTTTCCCGTCTTTTCCCATGGGCGCCTAATCTACTGATTTTTGTCTTTGTCATCCATCCACCAGCGACTTCCAATGATCTGTGAAAAGGTGCATGAAAAGACTCACGTATTAGTCATATCTCATTAATTTCACGAAGCCGCTACGGCACCAACGCCAAACGCAAGGGTGCAGTCCAACCTTGGCTGAAGGCTGGTGTCGACTTTATGTATAACAGCGTCTCGTTGGCAAGTCAATAGCCTAACCTCCTACTCTCCATCACTTAGAAAACAAAGCGTGGAACCTGCGCTTGCAATTCAAAAGCTAAGCCTAACTCATTTTAACCAGCATGCTCCTTCAAGGAATCTTTATGTGCTCCTGCTAGTTTATTAAAGACTACAGTCAATATCATTTAAACTTATAGTTTGATAAAGTTATAACTTGTATTTTTGCTGACACTGAGACGTTGCACAGGGCTTAAGCATGGTTACGCTCAGCCGATAGTGAAAAAAACTTGTAACTTTTAGTTTTCTGTGATGGATAATTAAATCTCCGAATTCCTGGCTTTCCTTTGCCCCTTTTTTCATATCTTGTGGTTTTTATGGTAAAACAAATAAAACAGAGTTCGGCAAATATCCGCAGGCAGAATTGGCTGCGATGACAATTTTAACATCGATGTTTAAAACCCCCAAAAAAGATGTCAGATCTATGAACTACCCACGCGCAGAAAAAAAAACGTGGCGATGGTATACAAAGGTACAGAAGGTTTCGAAAAAAAAAATTGAAGGCGCAAAATATACTGTACTCTCCCAGAAAAAATCTGAATGGAAAAATGATATACAAAAAAAAAAACTGTTCTAGTTCACTTGGATTAAGCTTGGGAATGTTGTTTTAAGGACAGAGTACGCTCATCTCGAAAAAAAAATTGGTCCCCAGGACACGCGTAAAAACCGTCAAAGTCTGAAAAAGCAATTGCGGGGATGGGAGCCAAGTCATCCCGGGTTCGAAAAAAAACCCATATTTAGACATGGCAAGAAAAGTGTAATGTTTAAGCAAATACTTGCCTTCAAAGGGAATGAAAATAATTGTGAGCGATATATTTTTCTTTATATGGGTGATGGATTTTTTGAAAATATACTTTCCTAAAAAGTATAATTGCTACTTTTTTAGAAAGTATATTTTCAAAAAATCCATCACCCATATAAAGAAAAATATATCGCTCACAATTATTTTCATTCCCTTTGAAGGCAAGTATTTGCTTAAACATTACACTTTTCTTGCCATGTCTAAATATGGGTTTTTTTTCGAACCCGGGATGACTTGGCTCCCATCCCCGCAATTGCTTTTTCAGACTTTGACGGTTTTTACGCGTGTCCTGGAGACCAATTTTTTTTTCGAGATGAGCGCACTCTGTCCTTAAAACAACATTCCCAAGCTTAATCCAAGTGAACTTGAGCAGTTTTTTTTTGTGCATCGTTTTTCCTTTCAGATTTTTTCTAGGAGAGTATTTACACCTGTCAAAATCTTCTGTACCTTTTTATACCATTGCCATGTTTTTTATTTTCTGCGCGCAGGTACAGTGGTTGATTAGATGGTTCATACGATCTGACATCAATTTTGGTTTTTAAACACCGATGTTAAAATTGCTACCGTCAGCCCTATGGACATACTGGTAACTGGGTTTACGGAAAACAAAAAGCCTGGATTGCTAGTGATGTGTTCCAGCACTGCATTGTGGAAATATGTTCAAAAATTGACAAAAGACATCGTGGTCAAAAATGCTTCCTCGTCTTGAACAATGCTCCAACTCAAGAAATCGATGATGAGCTGAAAAAGTGCCTTGGAAATGTAGAAATAAATATTTTTACCTCTTACAGTAACACGGCCAGTCAGTACTAGCATGTCCTTCGCGCTGCATAAAGCCCTCTCAGCAAGAATATGAAAGGGAGTGACCTACCGTATAAAAAATCAATGCAAAGACAGCAATTTTCATTGCAATAATGGCGTGGAACGATGACATGTCCGCGGCCATTAAGGACTGCTTCGTAAAAACGGGAATTTTTGAAACCTCCTCCGACGGTGCTAAGATCACTAGAACGCGAAGAAATGGCCAGCACTGAAAGCATGACTCAGTCAACGGACGCCACTATCGCAAGACTCAGAAGTGCCGGTCTCCCGAAAGGCATCATGGACGATATTGCCTCTGCCAGTGAAATTGACCATGACAGCTTAGCCTTCCCAGTGCACTGGGATACTGGCAAAGATGTTACAGTTAACGATTTGATGTTCTTATTCAACTTGGAGAACGACAATGCTGATGGTATCAGCCATGGTTTTGACATGAACACAGAAAATAAGCAATTGGAAGAAGTCGCTGGCACGGACGATGAGACATCGATCAAGGACCTTCATCACTTTGCCATGCTTGTCAACAACACTATGAATGCAATTCCATTCAACACTGAAACTGAAATGGAACTGTCTATTATATTGGGCAAAGTTGCCTCAGAACTAGAGTCAATCATCAGTGCCGTTTTTATTTTGGCTCGGAAATACCAACAAAGCATTAAGCCAAAACTAATAACTTTTATTTTTTCGAAAATCCCAAATCCATTTTTATAAGTTTAAATGATATTGACTGTAATTTTCAAAAATCAATATGACGCCATGTATTGCTATGATCGCTACACCCAATTCTTGAATCCCTGTCGAATGCACTTGGAGTAGACCTTGGAGACCAATGTTGAAGGAGATGTGAGAAGAGAAGAAACGAAAAAAAAAATTGCGGGCGGGCTTTATATTTACCTGACAGCTTAGTTTGGTGGCCAAGCCTAGAACCGTAAAATCATCGACTTTTTGATCTAGGAGAGCCATGACATATTTTGCTTGATACAAAAAAAAATATGCTTTGTAGGCGACAACCTAATTTTCAGAAGGATCGAATTACAATTGCAGGGTTTGACCTATGACGACGGGTGAAAGGTACAATTCCCGATTTGGAAGGAAAACGTCAACAGAAAAAATGGCAGTGAAGGAATGATGAAGGTAATAACGAGTTTAAGGCTGGTCAACATAGAGGCACGGTGACTGAGCGAGGACATAGTTTTGCTAGGGGCGTACATACAATGACTGGTTGCGGAGACATGGCTAGGAAAGGATGTGGGGCGTGGCACTGGTTTTGCAAAAGCTTGTGATCATGGGCAACGATATTTTGCATTCCAGAATGATACAGAGAGACAACTAAACCAAGGCAGGCTGCAAGCTACCCATAGATAACTTCCTATGAAAAAAAAGGTATACCATGGGCGAGCCACTGAAAGGGAAGTTTCATCCTACAACTCCTCCTAGGATATTTTGCAAGAAGCGTGTGCCCACCCAGCATTGCACCAAGATGTCTTAAAGACATACTTCACTTTGATTGATAATGAATGTAGCAGATAAAAAAAAAAAAAGATAATTATATTTACAGCACAAGCAAAAAAAAAAAAAAAAGTGGAACAACAACTAAAAAATTAAGCCTAATGGCGGCGGCGACGGGTGGCATGGTTTGGACGGTTTCTTGCCAAGTGGCAGATGCCATGGTGGTGGGGTTGGCGGTGGTATTGGACTGGGTGACCACGAATACGGGCAGGGCTGATGGTCATACGACGCCCCATATTCGTGGTCAAGAAGCTGGTCCAGCGTGAAGGGTGCGTATAAAAGAAGTGTGCACTTTGTGGCGTCACAAAGTGCAAACGCAGAGAGTCTCCATGTTGTTGAATATGGACTAGACCAGCAATTGGAGGCACCACCGACAGAAGTAATCGCCACCAATGGGCAAGAGACAGGCGGTTGCCAGCAAGATAAGGGCTGTGCAGCAACACTTGCTGGCAAGGGAAGCGACACCCACGACAGTGCTGGGGATTTCGACGGTAACGGTTATTGTTCATTTTTAAAATTGCTAATGTTATGTAAATACAATCAAAATAAAAAAAAGCAAAGAGAAAGAAGAGAGCATGAAACCACTTTTTTTTAAAAAAAAAGCTAATTTCTGGGAATGAGGAAATCCTTACTGAGTCTGTGATTCAAATTTTGTTGAAGAGCAGCGCGCGCTGAAGGATTTCCTCATTCCCAGAAATTAGCTTTTTTTTTAAAAAAAAGTGGTTTCATGCTCTCTTCTTTCTCTTTGCTTTTTTTATTTTGATTATATTTACACAACATTAGCAATTTTAAAAATGAACAACAACCGTAACCGTCGAAATCCCGAACGCTGTCGTGGGTGTCGCTTCCCTTGCCAGCAAGTGTTGGTGCACAGCCCTTATCTTGCTGGCAACCGCCTGTCTCTTGCCCATTGGTGGCGATTACTTCTGTCGGTGGTACCTCCAATTGCTGGTCTAGTCCATATTCAACAACATGGAGACTCTCTGCGTTTGCACTTTGTGACGCCACAAAGTGCACACTTCTTTTTTACGCACCCATCACGCTGGACCAGCTTCTTGACCACGAATATGGGGCGTCGTATGACCATCAGCCCTGCCCGTATTCGTGGTCACCCAGTCCAATACCACCGCCAACCCCACCACCATGGCATCTGCCACTTGGCAAGAAACCGTCCAAACCATGCCACCCGTCGCCGCCGCCATTAGGCTTAATTTTTTAGTTGTTGTTCCACTTTTTTTTTTTTTTTGCTTGTGCTGTAAATATAATTATCTTTTTTTTTTTATCTGCTACATTCATTATCAATCAAAGTGAAGTATGGCAAACATTGTCCTAAAAAAAAGGCGCAACCATGATAATTGAATCCAAATTGCATGAGGGGTATTATCATGGTCAACCTGGTTCATAGGTTTATTCTAGTAGAGCCCTCCAGAGATCAGTATCAATAATGTAAAATCTTTCCCACAAAATAACTAGGATGTCGTGAAAGGAAGGCACCCAGGAAAAAAAATCAGTGTATGCTTGTTAGGCTTTACCGGCATCTCTTTGGGTTGTAATTTTAATCAATGGCATTTCTTATCACTTTCAACCGATGTGCAAAATTTAGGATCAATTAGTTTAGGGCAATATTTCACTGTGATTTTTGATCAGATGGCCTGGGGTTCCCCTGGCGAAAATGGCCGATTTTTCATCTTTTTTAGCTGGGCAGTCGGAGATGTCAAAACGAGAAGGATCAAATGTTGGCTGGGCGACCTATCCCAATCGACCTGATTTTTTCAACACAACCACCATTCATGCGTATTAGCATCCAGACAAAATTTGAGGTCGATCTGATCACTCAAAAGTACTGTACCGGCACAGCATTTGCGTTTTTTTTTTTTTTTTCAGAGGAGCTTGCTGGTCAAACCGGTCCAACTTCTATCTCCGCACAATGCCTTAAACTCGGGAAGACTACCGAAGGACATTATTGAAGATTCAGCTAGACCAAGCTGTACCTTTTTGAATATCCCTTCTTCCTTTTTTGTATGTGCATCTTTTTCTTTATTTTTTTTTGGTCCGCGAACCTTTTTTCATTGGTTATTTTTCTCCCCGCAAAAAATCGTCGAAAATCTGATATCTGCCGAACTACTCCAGTATTTTTATTAGCGTAACATAGGGGTGAGGGGTGGTAATGGATAATATCACATACCTCCTTGACACAATATCGATAAGCTACGGTTCAGTAGTCCTCAAGCCCAAAAATAAGGAATAAATAAAAAAATAGCTTTTCAAAACCAGGCTCTCTCAATGCCAGCATGCTCATGCGCGAAACATACTGGTATCGTGATAATTTATGATAGCCAGAAACAAAACCCCCCTAGCTTACTTGATGCATTACAACATGTCTGCATATGATATCAACAGTGCGTGTTTACCATCTGTCACGTTTTGGTGCCGTTTCCAGTCCAAAATGCAAACTGCACCAAAGCGTAGCAGGTGGAAATAAAGAAAAAGGGGCACATACAAGAAGGCGTAGGTTTTCAGAAAAAAACAAGGCGAAATCTCAGTCAAAGGGCCCGAGCTCTACGTCTGTATGATTTTTTTTGAACAGATAGCGTAAAGATCCCCTGGTGAAATTATCCTGAGCCTTGAACCCTTGTTGTCTTCAATTTTTTTTGTGTCACAAAATCAAGTCGCCCTTTTTGATCGCCGCCATCCCTTTTCTTTCCCCTTTTTTTAAACTTTTTTCTTTACCTTTTTCTACTGCTCCTTTTTATTTCCAAGGTTAAGCAGCGAAACGGATTCAGTAGGATATTTGTTGAATGCTTTTCCACTTTGTCTCAATTACTCATAATTATTTTTATCATGAATAAAGGTGCCATTATTTCGTCTAACAGTCAGATACACAGCACTGCGAATCAGAGGTGATAAAACAACAAACTTTACCAATCGACTTTATTTTTAAAGCACCATCATGATTCGAGCATTTGCATACTCAACAATGCAATTGGAATAGGTCGTCATGGCTGTGGTCTACTTTAGAAAAAAAAAATTGCATTTTTTTCTTTTTCAAAAGAAGAAATTTAGATTACAAAATTCCCTCTCCTCACACAGAGTTCATTTTCAATTTACTGCACAGCGGTTCCATGAACAGGACTAAAAAACGAAGAAGTTTATTAAATAAAATCGTAAAACGTGATGTCTCAAGGTAAGTACGGCACATCAATAAATCACAGGAGAAGACTGAAGGCTTTCCTCCTTCCGTCATCCTATTACAAGAAGAAGCAGAGGCAATAAATCAAAACGCACCACACCAAAGCAACCATCATTGCAAAACGAAAGTGAAGGCCCACCACCACCCGCCGTCCATCTGAAAATGACACAGAGACGATAAAAAAAAGGCATTGTGATACCAAAAGGAACGTTCGCGACGAGAATAAGACTGTTCAAGACTCAAAGAGAAGACGTCAAAACACCTAGACGAGACACCACAGCATCTAGATGAGACATCGCAGCACAGAGAACATCAATACACCAAGACGAAACCTCACAACTCCAGAAGAGGCTTCTCAGCACAACACCAACAAGCACAGCATCTTGCAGAGGTGACTATCCGTGGATAGTGAGTGGCTATCATAAGATAAGCTTCTCCGATGGCCACACTTTTTCAAGCGTAACCAAGAAAATGGGAGTTCCTCCCTCGGTATTCTGCAAGATGCGTGTGCCCACCAGCATTGCACCAAGAAGATCACCGCTAAGATTTGGCCAATAAGCAACGAGAGCAGAAGTTAAAGCCAAGATATTTTTTTTGCTGGCTACTTACCAAGAATTGAGTTTGCAAGGAATGCCCACCGCCCGCCCATCACCAGTGCAGGTGATACTGAAGACCAGCCAAGACATGCTGGCAGACAAAGCCGTAAGAGAGTAGGCTTTGCACCGAAAGCAACACACCGAGAGCAGCACACCGAAAACACCAAGACACCAAGACGACACACCGCAACGTCAAGACAATACACCGCACCGCAACACCAGAAGTGACATCTCAGCACAGCACCAACAAGCACAGCATCTTGCAGAGGTGACTATCCGTGGATAGTGAGTGGCTATCATAAGATAAGCTTCTCCGATGGCCACACTTTTTCAAGCGTAACCAAGAAAATGGGAGTTCCTCCCTCGGTATTCTGCAAGATGCGTGTGCCCACCAGCATTGCACCAAGAAGATCACCGCTAAGATTTGGCCAATAAGCAACGAGAGCAGAAGTTAAAGCCAAGATATTTTTTTTGCTGGCTACTTACCAAGAATTGAGTTTGCAAGGAATGCCCACCGCCCGCCCATCACCAGTGCAGGTGATACTGAAGACCAGCCAAGACATGCTGGCAGACAAAGCCGTAAGAGAGTAGGCTTTGCACCGAAAGCAACACACCGAGAGCAGCACACCGAAAACACCAAGACACCAAGACGACACACCGCAACGTCAAGACAATACACCGCACCGCAACACCAGAAGTGACATCTCAGCACAGCACCAACAAGCACAGCATCTTGCAGAGGTGACTATCCGTGGATAGTGAGTGGCTATCATAAGATAAGCTTCTCCGATGGCCACACTTTTTCAAGCGTAACCAAGAAAATGGGAGTTCCTCCCTCGGTATTCTGCAAGATGCGTGTGCCCACCAGCATTGCACCAAGAAGATCACCGCTAAGATTTGGCCAATAAGCAACGAGAGCAGAAGTTAAAGCCAAGATTTTTTTTTTTTTGCTGGCTACTTACCAAGAATTGAGTTTGCAAGGAATGCCCACCGCCCGCCCATCACCAATGCAGGTGATACTGAAGACCAGCCAAGACATGCTGGCAACCAAAAGCCGTAGGAGAGTAGGCTTTGCACCGAGAGCAACACACCGAGAGCAATACACCGAAAACATCATGACACCAAGACAAGATATCGCAACACCGAGAGCATTACACCGAAAACACCAAGACACCAAGACGACACACCGCAACACCGAGAGCAATACACCAAAAACACCAAGACACCAAGTCAACACACCGCAGCACCGAGAGCAATACACCGAAAACATCATGACACCAAGACGACACACCGCAACACCAAGACAATACACCGCACCGCAACACCAGAAGTGACATCTCAGCACAGCACCAACAAGCACAGCATCTTGCAGAGGTGACTATCCGTGGATAGTGAGTGGCTATCATAAGATAAGCTTCTCCGATGGCCACACTTTTTCAAGCGTAACCAAGAAAATGGGAGTTCCTCCCTCGGTATTCTGCAAGATGCGTGTGCCCACCAGCATTGCACCAAGAAGATAGCCGCTAAGATTTGGCCAATAAGCAACGAGAGCAGAAGTTAAAACCAAGACTTTTTTTTTTTTTTTGCTGGCTACTTACCAAGAATTGAGTTTGCAAGGAATGCCCACCGCCCGCCCATCACCAATAGCAGGTGATACTGAAGACCAGCCAAGACAAGCTGGCAGACAAAGCCGTAAGAGAGTAGGCTTTGCACCGAAAGCAACACACCGAGAGCAGCACACCGAAAACACCAAGACACCAAGACGACACACCGCAACACCGAGAGCAATACACCAAAAACACCAAGACACCAAGTCAACACACCGCAGCACCGAGAGCAATACACCGAAAACATCATGACACCAAGACGACACACCGCAACACCATGACAATACACCGCACCGCAACACCAGAAGTGACATCTCAGCACAGCACCAACAAGCACAGCATCTTGCAGAGGTGACTATCCGTGGATAGTGAGTGGCTATCATAAGATAAGCTTCTCCGATGGCCACACTTTTTCAAGCGTAACCAAGAAAATGGGAGTTCCTCCCTCGGTATTCTGCAAGATGCGTGTGCCCACCAGCATTGCACCAAGAAGATAGCCGCTAAGATTTGGCCAATAAGCAACGAGAGCAGAAGTTAAAACCAAGACTTTTTTTTTTTTTTTGCTGGCTACTTACCAAGAATTGAGTTTGCAAGGAATGCCCACCGCCCGCCCATCACCAATAGCAGGTGATACTGAAGACCAGCCAAGACATGCTGGCAGACAAAGCCGTAAGAGAGTAGGCTTTGCACCGAAAGCAACACACCGAGAGCAGCACACCGAAAACACCAAGACACCAAGACGACACACCGCAACGTCAAGACAATACACCGCACCGCAACACCAGAAGTGACATCTCAGCACAGCACCAACAAGCACAGCATCTTGCAGAGGTGACTATCCGTGGATAGTGAGTGGCTATCATAAGATAAGCTTCTCCGATGGCCACACTTTTTCAAGCGTAACCAAGAAAATGGGAGTTCCTCCCTCGGTATTCTGCAAGATGCGTGTGCCCACCAGCATTGCACCAAGAAGATAGCCGCTAAGATTTGGCCAATAAGCAACGAGAGCAGAAGTTAAAACCAAGACTTTTTTTTTTTTTTTGCTGGCCACTTACCAAGAATTGAGTTTGCAAGGAATGCCCACCGCCCGCCCATCACCAATAGCAGGTGATACTGAAGATCAGCCAAGACATGCTGGCAACCAAAAACCGTAGGAAAGTAGGCTTGATGCCAAAGAATTGGTTGGATACCCCCTTTCCCACCGCTCATCCCTCATCAATAGGCTACCATGGAGTGGCCAGGAGTGTCCAGAGCCAAGAGCAACTCTGAAAAATAGCATTGAAGTGCTAGCATGCATATCAAATGAGATGGGTTGTAAGAATCAGGTTTTTTTCTTTTTTTTTTTTAACTTGCCTAGCCTAGAAAAAAAAGGCCCATTGCCCACCCATCCAACACCCTTTGAGGTGATACTGTTGACCAAATTTTACTCTCAAAAGAAAGTAGAAAGAATGCCAACTCCTAGCCCATTTTCATGGTTGCCCAGGTGTGACTACGTGGAAGTGGTTGGCTTACACACCCTCATGACGACCGCTTTTTACAGGAAGAGAAGCATAGCCCACTTGAGGAAGACGAAGAAAACCATTTATGTTTTTTACGTTTCTCTTCGCCGGTAAAGACATAAAGCTCCTCGAGGAAAGACAAAAACTGTGCCACCCTCTCTCCTTTCCATCCTTCCTCCTTTCGATCCCTCCTCCTTCTAACCAACGGCCACCGTGAAAAAGAACCCTGGAATAGAGCCGAGAACCGGGCTTTGGGTTTCCTGCCAAAAGTGAATCAAGCTTTGACTTGTTTCCCGAGGTCTTGTGTTTGCTTGGTCATTCAAACCATAAATAAAGTTACCCAGGTTTGACCACGTGGAGGTACTTGACATGCATACCCATCAATGACATGACATTTTTCTTGTAGGAAAAGCCTCTTGGCATCGTTTGGTCCTTATGGCACCTTGCTGGGCCGGTTCTTGAGTGAAGAAAAAAAAGTGGAAAAAAAAGGAAAAACCAAAAAACATGCCTTTGACCCTGAAAAAAAGAACTGTGGTCAGCTGGTCAAAAAAAGGCACCAAACTAAAAAGGGAAAAGTAAAAGATTTTTTTTTTCAAATGGAAAATTAATTTGCGGTTTAATTTCCAAACAGAGCTAAATTAACTATGTTTGACATAATCGTGATCTACATTCTCCTGGTCTGTGCTTGATATCTTTCATTTCAAAAGATAGTGAACAGTAGCAAGCTCCTGCTTCCATTTTGCTAGTTTTTGGTCGTTTTGACAAAAAAACAGCAGAGGAATTTTGGTAACACAACAACTTGAGAGCATGTTTCTCGGCTAGATTCATTGCTTTTCTAATTTTATGCTTCCCTACGGATAGCCATGGTTCGTAGCTTTGAAATGAATCTAAACACGCCAAGGCATTATCATCCCATTGTCGTGTAATCGCAATAAACAGTAACGGGACAACCATAAAAACATCGAGAAAGTTGTGGGAAAAACGGGGGGAACTGAAACCGATTGTTCTATCATGTGAAAATGTCCCCAAAATAGGCAACGATCGATGTCGAGCAAGTCCCATTTTTCCCATCGATTTATTGTGCCCCATTTCTGTTTCCTACGATAAATCGACAGTGAAATGACATTGAAAAGGCGTTCTTGGTTTCATTTTAAAGATTGGAACCTAGACCTTCCATAGGCACACAGAGGGTAAGAAAAGCATTAAAACTGACAGAGTAAAAGCCTCTCAAATTATTGTGTTACCGAAATTCTTCAGCTCTTTTGAAGAAAAAACAGACACAAACGCTCGCACAATAGAGTTCTGCTCTTTGCTAGTTATCGAGAAAAGGAATCTCTTTTATCATCAAATAAATTTAATGATGCTGCATCTTGAAAGACATTCTTCAATTACAAATAATGAAAAGCCGGCATAGCACTGCAGTATTAAAAACAAGCACTTGTTTCTCGAGATATCGTTTTTTTTTTTTGCTCCCAACGAGGGTGCTTCGCTGCTTTTTTTTATTATTTAGTAAAAGGTGTTTTTCGTTTAATACAATTTAAAAAAGGGCCAGTGTGTAGCCCAACTAAAAAGTTGGTTACCCAGGTGTGACTACGTGGAGGCAACTGGCGTACATACCCTTTTTGATTACTGCTCAAGCGTGCGACAGAAACAAAAGCCTCAGGGGAGAGGAAAAAAAAAGTCCACAGCGAACCAAGCGAAGGGAAACCAGTCCAAGCGAAGGGAAGGTACACCAAGGTAAAAAGAGAAGAAACGAAGGAAGGAGCTTGTCCTTTTGATTTTCATTTTTCATAGGGCTGCTTTACGTAGGAACTGATGAGAAACGAGGACGTTTAGAAGCCTGGGAATGTTGCGGAACCATTAAAGCGTCGGCCGGCGTTTGCTCTTGTTCTAAGAAGTGATTTTCTGGATGGATGGCAACCTAGAACGTTGATTATGATCGCTGTGCTGTGCACAGACCAGTACCACCAAATTGCCGGTTGAATTTCCAAACAGAGCTAATCAAATATCCAATCCTGCTTCGCTCTTCCCTTCTTTCAGCCTCCTTTTCATTCGGCGTTTTTTTTTTTTTTTTCAAACCTTCTTTTTCTTGGAACCTCTTCGTTTCTTTCTTTTTTTCCTGTCCTCCTACTGCTAATGGCCTCTCCTTTGACAATAACGACACAAAAGCAACAAAAGCAAAGTAACTTTAGTCGCAATGCCAAATGATCTCACCAAGAAATCAACAGATCTTGTTGATCTTACATCTTTCCGTCTTCGGCCGACCTGAATCCATGGCGATTGCATCCGCATTGAAGAAAGGCAATTGTGAAAGCTACAAAGTTTATTACGAAACTGATCTTAAAAGGATGTTCTTGTTCTTTGCAGGCCCATGTGCGACAGAAACGATCGAAGTAGCGAGGATATATTTGTAGAAAACATGACTAATCAAGTCCAGAACAGCTCAGCCCTTGTTTTGCCACAGTCACGATGAAGTGGAGATGTGAGCTAGACATTAGGTATCAAACGGTGAGCGCTGGGGTCTAATGAGTTTAGCTTTTAGGGAAGAAGGCGCACACACCAGCACAGAAAATAAAGGAGTAATGGTCTGATTCAACGGCAAGCTTATGAAACTTGGCCGGCTATGCACAGGGAAGTGTGCTGATTATCCCCCATCAGTACTTTCCAGATATTCCCAATCACATGTATGTATTTCGTATGATGATTCCGTGTAAGTGGATAAAAAAAAGTCACGTTCTTGCGCGTGCCGGTCAAGCAGTTGGTCTCCAGGAACAAAAGGTGGCACCGTTCCAATGACCAATATTCTTGACCTGCCCTGAGGCAAGGCATCGACGTCACTGGACCATGCACGATATGGAAAGAAGAAACGTCAATATAGGAATAGTTTGCAAATAGTTTTTAGACTTTCGACATTTGGATTACGTTTTAGCATGCAGGCCAGTAAACGCTGATTAGCAGGTCAGGAATCAAAAAAAAAAAAAAAAAAAAAAAAAAAAAAAAAAGCAACTGCTACACTGCACTTTGGAGTGATTGAATCGATATGAAATTTTGTATGCAGCTGAAATGCTTGTATGATAAAGATCCTGAAAAAAATAGGTCGAATAATGTAAGCTACTCAGCCAACTTTTGAACAGTCTCGTTTTGTTCCTCAGCTAAAATAAAATAAGAAATCGGCCATTTTCATCAGGGATACCCCCAGCGTCAATACCCTGGAGAAGCACAATGATGCCCAAGATGATCATCGATTCGAGATAGTTATTTTTTTTTTTTTTGCTTACCTTTTCTTCAGCATCGACAGCTTGTTCCGCCATGGTGCCTGGCATTCGCGGGTACAATACAGTCGCCTTTTATCTTTTGCGAGTCCTAGTGATGAGTGCTTTGGGCTGTTGCGTAGCATTATTGTCAAAAAAATCATAGAAGGGTTTTGTTTTAATGGAAGTAGCTGGCTAGATACAAAGGGCGAGAAAGTGGCAAGAAAAAAAACACGCGCCTTCTTGCTTTTTTTTCTCTTTTTTTATTCTTCTTTCTTCTGTGGAAATGCGTGATGACTGTTAATGCCTTTGCAACCAGCCGAGTGGTTGAACCATTGTCGAGCGTAAAACCAGGCGAGGCGCATTTGTCGAGGAGCTTTTCTCCCATCAATTCAAAGCTGCCTGCACTGTCGTGTCCACAGACGCATGATTCATGAGGCTTTTCTGGTTGCTGCGCTTCATGCATCAAGACTGCTTCCGTAAATTTAAATGACTGTGTCTACATCATCAATAAAAAACACATTGCCAAGATGCAAAGGAACCTTTGTGGGCTTAAAACCGGAGACAACTTCGAGCCAATTGTCCTGGTAAAAAGGAGGCAGAGAAAAAGACTACGGCATCATTTCAAGTGACTGACGTTTTTGAGTTGCGTTTGTCAAGCCAAGCTGAGGAGAGGGACATTGAAACAGACACGTCATTATAAGGGGAGATTGCAGGCATTGGAACAGTTTGTAAATGGTGGCATGGACTTTTCGATTACGGTTTGTTACCGAGGGTAGAATTAGCTCTTTTTTTTTATTTTCAAAAAAAAAAAAAAAAAGCGAGCGCTTCACAGCACTTTTGAGTGATCAGATGGTTTTGGTATTTTGTAAAGGTGAGCAAATGCATGGATGATGCTAGTGCTGAAAAAATCAGGTCGCTTGGTGAAAGACGCCCAGCCAACTTTGGTCCGTTTCGTTTTGACACTTCCGATTCCTCAGCTTAAAATGAAAAAATCGACCATTTTCGCCAGGCGACCTGATATAAACCACAGGGTAAGATTGTTCTAATAATTATGTCTCCTATTAAATAAGGGCTCTTTGTTCCAAGCTTTATTGTCATTTACCTTGACCAAAAAGCGAAAACGGAGAGGGAGGAACTTATCTCGTATATGCCAGACTCGGATCCGTTGGCTGAGACTTAACTTGTAAAACAACGTTTTTTTTTTTTTTTTTTTTTTTTTTTTGCTGCGCATTGTCTTTGATTGATTTGAGAGCAGATACCATACTGATGAAGTGTTATAGGGTAGATCTCCCATTGCACTTTATGCACAGTAAAGAATCGAAGGCACTTTGCGGAACTTGGAAGTTGGGCAGCTTAATTCTCATCATTTTTTTTTTTTTAAAAAAAAAAGCAACTACTGCACAGCACTTTTGAGTGTTCAGATCTTTCTAAAAATCTGCCAAAGTATACAAATAAATCAATGATGGTGGTGTTGAAAAAATGAGGTTGATTGATGAAGATCACCTAGCCAAATATTGATGAGCTTCGTTTTGACTCCTACGATTCCCCAGCTAAAAATAATAAAAAAAAACGACCACTTTCGCCAGGGTTCCCCATGGCAACCTGCGAAAAAATCACAGCGCAAAATTGCTCCAAGTCAATGCATCCTGCGTTTTATATACTGGTACAAAATAATGAGAAATGAGCAGATGACAGATACTGTATATTGTGCTGTATAACCTGGGAACATCACGGCTTAGATCAGGCGCAGGTTTGAAATTTCTACATCATTGTAATGCAACGCTTTTCCGTTCAACTAAACAAGCCCTGATTTTGATTGGCCCGTCCTTTCAACAAAAAGGCGTATTTTTTTTTCAAACGAACATGGCACATGTAATGTCTTTTAACAAATGACCATGGCACAGGATGTTTGTCAATCCGAATTCACACCATCAGAGATCTCTTTTGTTGCTGGAGCACTCTCAGGCGCCTATGATGCCATCAGTGATCACTGGCCAATTGAAGCTTGTCGCAAAGCATTATCTTCGGTGGGGGGGGGGACTAAAGACTGGCTCATCTGATCGATATTCAATCTTTCATAGCAGATGTTGAGTAGAACTTAGCTGAAAAAAAAAGTTTATTCATGGGTAACAGAATCATCAAGTCAGAATTTGCTTTATAAAAATAATACAGGGATCCTCGGGAAGTATTGACTCAGAGCTCACTTGCATCGCTATCGGAGGCAGCATCATAATCGTCTAAAAGCACATCCGTCTCGTCTTGATCCAAGGGACTATATTGAGGACCGCTGCGTTGCATAAAGGTGGGCAGGCGAATGCGCTGGAAAATACTGAGGTCTGACAAGGATCGAGGCAAGGTCACCTTGGATAGCAAGCCAACCAAGACAACGGGAACAATGACCACAGCAGACGCGATCTTTGCAAAAATGGGATGAGAAAGTAATCCTTCGGAAGCGGCTCCATTGCCGTCGGTTAGACGAATCGATCTACAAAGATGGGTAGGTCAGTAAATGAACTGCTGCGTTATTGTTGGTACCATCTCTTTACCCAAATCGGCTATGTGCGCGTAAGACGTGACGGTAACGGACGCAGGCAAACACAGCCGAGGCGCCGATGAGAGGGCCAAAGATAAACCAGGCCCAGCTTGAACCACCACCAGGTCGACCAGGGCAGCGGATCATGTCACCTTGCTTATCCATTTCGGTGCCGCCTTGGCATGACGAAGCGGCTGTCTTTCGGTAGCCGCTGGGGTAATAAACATAGTCCACAGTACCATCGCATTCAGGAACAACAGGCTCATAACCAGGGACAAGAACACACTGATTCTTTTCGTTACGCACAAAGTTGAAGTCACTATAAGAAAGTAAACAGAAAAAAAATGTCAGCCACGCGCCCTGGTTATTGCATGCCCTTGGTTCTTCGTCTCCTTACCATTCAAAATCCAGATCGGTACACGTACAGTTGCGCACAATTTCTTTGGGCTGGACTAGTTTTTCACCGAGATAACAATCACGGTCTTGGATACGGCGATAGAACAGAGTCTAGAAGAACGTGTCAACATCCTATGGCGTAACTTTTTTTTCGTTTTCTTACTTCACGACCAAAGAGGCATTTGTCACCGCGGATACTTTCGGGGCTCCACAGCTCAAAGTCATCGTCATCTTCGTTGTTGATATCCAGTCTGCACTGGGTAGGGTGCAGTTCCGAAAAA
This sequence comes from Hesseltinella vesiculosa, assembly GCA_002104935.1. NCBI lineage: Eukaryota > Fungi > Mucoromycota > Mucoromycetes > Mucorales > Cunninghamellaceae > Hesseltinella > Hesseltinella vesiculosa. The sequence goes on from MCGT01000066.1 coordinate 27,852, forward strand.
TCAATGTGGTAGGCCACATACTTGCCAGAGGAGCGCTCGGAGCCAAGAACGATATATTTTTGGCTGGTGCCATCAGGTTGCGTGATGATGTCTTCGACCTTGATGCGATCCTTTTTGTTGCTAAAGTCGTAGGTGTCCCAGGTCAGCCCTTGGTCCGAAGTGTACCTGGTACCATGAGAAGATGAAGAAGAAGGAAAGGGAGAGATAAGCGGCTCAGTTTTTTTTTTTTTTTTTTTTTTTTTTTTTTTTGTGGCAATAGCAGCCATTTCACGACTTACTTGACTTGATGCGTTTCATCTTCATCATCGACTAGCATAAGAAGACCGCCTTGATCGGCAAATTCCCAGATATGAGCACCCTTATAGACCTCGCTCCAGCTCTTGCCAGCATCACGAGTCATAAACACATCGCCGTCACGATAGTCTGAGAGAGATGAGCCGACATTGCCCACACCGACCATCAGGCCGACAGCGCCAGACATGCTGAAGAGATCACGGGTGTTGCGGCGCTCTGAGTAGCTGTGTAGATGCAGATAACAGTCATCTTTCTTTTCGCATTTGAAAGGCTCTTTCTTGCTATCCAAATTGGGAGGGGGTAGGTGTTGCCAGCTACGACCGGCATCAGCTGTCAGGCGTGTGACCAACTTCTTGGGATCGCCCATGTTGGCTTGGGCAGGGTTGGCTACCTGGTTAGCGAGTGAGATGCCTTCAATGCCTTGCATTTTTTCAAAGTCAACAATGCCCAAGTCGTTGCGGTTGGTGTCAGCGAGGGAGAGGACAAAGTAGGTGCCGTTGGAGTTGGAGGTGAAGATATTACCGTATTCTGAGCCTTTGTGCGTGTTGGTTGAAACATGAATCCACATGCTGTAAGTCGATTCCATGATGGTGAAAGCTTCGGGCGTCACGGCAAAGTTTTCAGGGAATTGGGCGGGGGCAAATGACTTGCCGTCCAAACTGACATACAGTTTTAGATTCGAGCCGCCATGCTGGGAAACAGCCACAACCATGAACCGGCCAAAGACTGCCACACCAACCATGTCGTCAAAGAGGTACTGGCGAGATTCAAAATAGTTGTCCGAGGCGACAAACTGCACAGGGTTTGAGAAGAATGTGCGCTGGTTGCCGGTCTTGTCATGGTATTCTTCACAGAAGATGGCATCGTGTTCGGCAAGCTCGATAGCACCACTACGGCCCCAGATACAATTGCGCACATACGATTCAATCCGGTGCCAGGTCTGGCCGCTGTTGTGCGTGTAAAAGGCTTCGGCATGGCAGTTGTTGGTGATGAAGCCGGCACAGCCTTCTTCGCCCACAAAGATGGCGTAGTCGGATTCGTCTCGATGGAAGCTGAAGATGTTGCCAACGATATTGCTGAGGGGTGGCAAGGGAGTGTTGAACTCGTTGAAGTTGCTGCCACGGTCCTGCGTTACAAAGTGGGTACGGCCATTGGTAATGAAGTAGGCAATCTTGTCATGGTGTGGGTTTTGGTAAATGGCAACGACTTGGTGGGCTTCAAACACTTGCAGCCAGTGGTCACCGTCATCGTCACTACGCCAGACTTTGTTGTCAGCTGTTCGGATGAACACGCGGTTGGTGTCTGTAAAGTAGATATAGTCGACGACGCGATCGGTAAAGACCATCTTGGAGCTTTGCACCTTGCCTTCTTGACCACATTCCCAGTCTTTGTCTTGTTCCAGGTTGACACCACCAGAGCAGGTGCTCTCTGCGTTTTTCTTGTAGCCTGAGCGGCCTCTGAAAGAGGAGCCTGGTTTGCAGTTGGTAGGACGATCTGGATGACGATTCGAGTACACGCATTCGCCATCTTCATTACGCCAGAAGCCAAAGTCACTAAAGATGACCACAACCAAATAGGGAAATATATGAGCACCGCCCATTATTTTCTTTTTTTTTTTTTTGACGGTCAAAGGGCCACTTACCATTCAAAATCAATATCACGACATTGGCAGTTTTCTACAATGGTGACAGGGTCCTTGAATCGATTACCAACCTTGCATACACGGTCACGCTTGCGCCGCCAGTAAGCTGTTTTTCTTCCGAGTAAACAGGCGTCATCACCATCATCGTCCTTGGCAACCCAACGCTCAAAGTCACTCTTGTCTTCGTTGCGTTCATCAAGGCTACAGTTAGGCACGCCTTCCGTTTCACTAAAGTCCACGGTAATGACGACAGGCGACCGTTGGCGCCCGCGGGTGTGACCAATGATGACAAATCGTAGAGTTGAGGATCGAGGGTCGGTGGTCAAAGTGCTGACACGGATAGGTTCGTCAGCAAACTGGAAGGAGCGGAAGTGCTCGCCTTGATCCCAGGAGTACTTGAGTTCACTGGTTGGTCCTTCGTCGTTGATCAGCACAAGAATGGAGCCCTGGTCGCCAAATTCATACAAATGCTCGCCTTCTTGAATGATATCCCAGTTGTGACCGGCATCACGGGTGATAAAGGTATCACTTTGTTCATAAGGTAGCAAAGATTCGCCGACATTGCCGACACCCATGGCTAGACCAGGGACACTGCCAGCAGAAAAGATGGCACCAGGGCCATGGATGTCGGTACGGCTGTGCAAATTCAAAGTGCAGCCCTTGCCCTTGCAGTCTGATCTGCGAGGAGGGTCCAAAGGTTGCCAGTGGCCACCATCATCCCAGCTGATCATCGATCGCACTTTCTTGGCCACATCATGAGCACCGCCCACAAGGTCTTCGGCATTGGTCACTTGGTTGGCCATGATGATACCGTCCACACCTTGCATCTTCTCAAAGTCGACAAAGCCCATCATGTTTCCGTTTGTGTTGTCCAATGAGACGTGGTAGAACGTACCGTTGTCGTTTGATTTGTAGAGTGTACCATGTGCCTTTCCTGAGCTGATCGATTTGAAGATGTTGAGCAAAATCGAGTGGGTTGTTGATTGTAGCACGGTGAATGTCTAAAGGAGGATAAGAAGAAAAGAAAACTGGAGTGTCAGTCCCGGCCTGGCTTTTTTTTTTTTCAATCACTTGCATCGCGGTCAATATAAAGGCCAGGGGGGAATTGGGCTTCGGCAAAGGTGTCACCATTGACACTGACGAAGAGGTTGAGCTCGCCCCGGACAGTGGCAGCGACGGCCATGAAATCTTCAACGACAAAGTATTCAACCAAGTTGTCAAACAAAAGTTCCTTGGACTGGCCCCAATCAACGGTACGAACGAGCTGGATCTGGGTCGATTGGGGTGACGGGTGGACAGAGCAATAAACGGTTTCCTTGCGAATGTTGAATTTGGAGTCGCGGCCAAAGATACATTTTTCAACGTGCATGTGGAAAGCATCCCAGGAGCGGCCGTGGTTGTGTGAGATGTAGGCGTCTGTGCGGTGGGACGAAGGGTCGTCGGCGGCAAGCAGCAGCCAGTCAGGCTCCTCAGGATGGAAGTCAAGGATCTGGGTGTTTGATCGAGTCGCAGGTGGGCCAGGGGTATCCACACGCTGCCAGTTTTCACCTTGGTCGGTAGTCATATAGAGCATGTTGTCGGTAAAGGCATAGGCGCGGTCGTTTTTGAATTCATGCATAACCACATGTAGGATGCGGCCCTGGTCAGCCAGGACCTGTTTCCAAGACATGCCATGTTCAGGCGAGTACCAGAGCTGACCATTGTGAAGGCGCATGAGAACACGGGGCGAGTCGGCAAAGTACATGAATTGGTCAATGTCATCGTCAAAGGTGGTTTGGAATTTGCGAATGCCTTGTTCAGCAGGAGCAGCAGTTGTAGTGGCAGAACCAGGAGAGGAGTGAGCATCCTTTTCCGAGTCCTTGTCGTTTGAGGGATGGACGTCATGGCCATTCTTAGGTGAGCTGGCAACGGCATTGTCTCGACAGGCACGCTGTTCAGGTTCATCCAGAGCCTTGGCGTTCTTATCCAGTTCACAGGTGTTGCCAGGGATCAGGCGATAGCCACTGGAGGCCAAGTAGCTGTCATCTGGGCTCTTGCATTCACCAGCATCGACAGCGTCAGGGGCGATGCGGACACATTTTCCTTGGTCATCGCGGTTAAAGTTGTAGTCGCATTCATAATCAGCAGGCGTGCAGGCACAGTTTTTCAATTCCATTTCTGGCTCTTGGAAGTCCTTTCCGATATAGCAGTCGCGATCGGCCTTGCGGCGGTAAAAGGCTTGTTCATGGCCCATCAAGCAGTCGGGCCCGTCGGTGAGATCACGGGCATACCATCGTTCAAAGTCGGATTTGTCGTCATCGTGTTGGTCAAGCACACACTGGCGATCAAACAGGTGGGTGAAATCAATGTGGATGGCTTCCACACTAGTGGAGCTGTGCGACAGGCTGGCAACAAGCAAAAAGTTACGCGAGGTCGACTCAGGGTCGGTGGTCAGGATGCGGGCGCGGATTTGCTTGCCAAGGTCATGGCGCTGCCAGGAGTCACCGCGGTTGCTGCTCCACCAAAAGTGATCGGTTGCTTTTTCGTCGTCGACCAGCACCAGAATCGCGCCCATGTCACCGAATTCATACTTGTGCGCACCCTCGCCGGTAAGTGTCCAGCTGATACCGCCGTCTGTCGAAAGGAAGGTATCGCAGTCATCATAGGGCAGTAGATGGTCGCTGTAGCTGCCGACGCCCATGACCAAGCCGACAGCAGTCACGGAGGAGAAGACTTGACCGGCATTGTGTGGTGAGGTGACAGAATGGAGATGCAGTTGACAGTGATTGCCTTGTTCGCGGCACTGCATAGGCTGGCCACTGTTGTCCTTGACCTTGCTGATGCTGTTCCAGGTGGCGCCATCGTCAAAACTGATGCGGGTTTGCAAAGACTTGTCATTGGAGCGGCCGCTGGCGATATCTTGGTGGTTGGAAACAACGTTGGTGATCATCACGCCTTCGACGCCTTGAATCCGTTCAAAATCAATAATGCCCATGGCATTGCGATTGGTGTGGTCCAGGCTTTTGACAAAGTAGGTGCCATTCGAGTTGGAGCGATAGAGCGAGCCAAAGGCGGCATGGGTATCCAACATATCGACCAGCAAAGACGTGCTTGTCGATTCCACAATGGTGTAGGCTTCTTCGCTGACAGTGGTGCCAGAAGGGAAAACAGCCTCGTGCCATTTTTCGCCATCAAGCGAGACGTACAGGTCCATATCGGCGGATGAATCGGTCGAGGACTTGGCGGCAGCAATCATGTAGCGATGGATAGCGCTGACAGCAACGACGCCATTGACTGGCTTGCTCTTATCAAAGTTGACGACTTGGACGGTTTCAAAGAAGTCTTCGGACTGAACCAGGTGAAAGTCCTTTGGGTCGAGCGAATTGAATCCAGAGGTTTTCTTGGTATCTGTCGGTGGCTCAACACACATCACTTCATTTGTAGGGGCTGTTGAGAATTGTTCGCTTGACACGCTCCAAATACAGTGCGAGACGTGGTCGCGGAGGACCTTGCTTTCGCCAAAGTTGTTGGTGGTGTAGGAAGCCTTGGGTTGGGAAGAGAGAGAGAGAGAGAGAGAGAGAGAGAGAGAGAGAGAGAGAGAGAGAGAGAATGGGATGAGGTCCTATTTATTCACGCCAATGCTGGCTAGTACGTTACCTGGACATGACAATCAGGAGCTCCCCAGCCTTGGGCGTCGCACTGAAAGCCAAAGAAAAGAACATGGCCAGGTCGTTGGGCGTGGAAGCTGAGGACTTGATTGCCATTGGCTGGCTCGGTGAGGGATTCAAACGATTGCCAGGTCACGCCTTGATCTTCCGTCTTCCAATGCGTTTTGCCTTTGCCGATAATATAAGCCTAGAAGAAGCGAGCCAGTGGGTTGCTGTTATTTTTTTTTTTTTTGGCTTTCGCTTTCTTACTTTGTCATGGTCAAATGGATGTTCATACAAAAAGAAGGCATCGCCTTCCTTGATGCCGGCCACCTTGGCCCATTGTTTGCCATAATCTTCAGAACGGAAGACGGTGTGAGAGCTGGAGTCAAGCCATAGAATGTTCTACGTCGGAAAAAGTCAGAACCAATCCATGAATGGATGTCCTATTGCGATAGACTTACGTCAGAGCCTTTGAAGTAAAATAGTTTTTCAGGCAGATGACCAAAAGGAGTGCTTGTCACGGTAACTTGTTGAGCAAAGGAGAATATACTTTGGGTGGCCAAGAAAAGGCCAAGCAAGAGTAGACGTGGCGTCATCGCCGATAAACTTGTTCGCAATGGATAAAATGGGTACACTTCAATGAGAGAAAAAGAGAAGCTGTTCTTTTTTGCTGGCCTTCTATAATATATATATATACAATGACTCGGTTGCCAAGAAGAAAAGAAAGAGGAAAATGAAAAAAGGTCTAGGAGCAAAAAAAAAAAAAAAAAAAAAATGGGTAGCACGACAACAGTTTTTACTGAGTTTTGATTTATTGAGGTTACAGTATAGAAGTTTTGTGAAAGATCAGGGCGTTAATCACAGAGAGTGCATGCTATGGTTCAGTTTTAAATGATAGTTAGAGTGTGTTCTTACGAGATCATCTTTGAGGCGGTTGAACAGCTCCCACGAATCGTCTCGCCTGCGCACGAACTTTTTGCGGCTGTGGTCAACGACACCCTCTTCTTGGAAAGCAAAAGCCTACGGCCCTCTATCCTGATATGGGCGTTTCTTCGAGCCCACCTATCTTCAGTAAACAGATGATTGTAGACTAATTTCTTATTACTATCGAGTACTCTGCGGAAAAACACTTGGATATTACTTAATCAATGGGGTCCAACGTTTTAAATCAGCTTCATTGTCTCGCGGAGATTGAGCAGCATTTGTAGCACAAGGACTCTTTCTTTCGCATCAGTATAGTCGTACCCATAGCGGTGCACTTCGTCCGACGGGTATCGCAGCACGCGGAGCGTCTCGCTGGGGAACCCTTCGCTCAGCGATCTCATGTATTCCTTGGTGACATGTGCTTTGTACAGCGTGAAGCGGAAGCCAATCACGTGCACGGCGAAGATGGTCTGGTCTTGTCCCTGCGTCAAGCTGTCGGCTCGATCATAGTTGGTGTATGCACATGCCAGTATCTCAGCAGCTATCTGGCACTCGCCATAGTTGTTGTTAGAGCTCAAGTTGTGCAGATGCTTGTCCTCGTCAAAGCAGAGCACCAGGCGCTTCACCTCGTCCTTGATCGCTTCTTGCTTCTCGATGCTGAACTCGACCTTGGCCGTGACTTCGTGGTTCTCGACGCGGAAGTAGTAGTCAGGCTGGATGTTCATGATGAACGGATGTTTGTGGAACTTGAGTTCATAAAGTAGGTAGTTAACAAACGAATCCACGAAATGCTCGCGCATCCCTTTCGTCAGCGGGTCGTTCTGAACAGCCTGACGCAGATAATGCATGAGTGTCCTCTCGTCGTCATCCAAACCGCTGCTATCCATGATCATGATGTCGTTGCGTCCTTTGTTCTTCAGCCGCAGCGAGTCTTCAAAGGACACATTGAAGTGTGGCAGTAGATCGTCTTCATTCGCATATTCGATGTTGAGGCTTCTCTGATGCTTCGGCAGGAAGTGGCTGGCGTTGGGGAGGTGATGTGCCCTCAGTCTCTTTGTCACACGATCTAGCGGCGAACCACTGGTGTCTGAGCTATCGCTCCGTCTCTTCATATGATGCAGCCAATTCTTCATGTTGATCAGGAGGTATCCTTAAAGTTAGATAGGAACAGTGACAATTTTTATATCACTCTCATTAAACTAGCTACAGTTCTTTTTCTCATATCAGTTGCATGTCGATGCGTGTCCCTCTTTACTGGTCACTTACGATATAAAGAATAAGCAGCAAAAAAAGAGGACAGTTCCCAAGCGGATAAAAAAGCAAGCTCGATTGGTCCAAATTTTAGCCAACCCCAGGCTACGTACAATGCTCGAGCCAACGGCCAATAAAAAGGGCAGGGCGGGCTGATGATGACGACTGCCCACAAAAAAAAAAAAAAATGAACGCGTAACTTCTTTTTTCTTCATTTTTTTATCTCTATTTAACATGGATCATTTCCCTTCCAACTGGGGTAAACCTCGTAATGAAGACATTGATCAATACAACACTGTGCCTTTACACAAAACGTTGCCTGATGGCTTGACACAATCCGCCTATGGCCCAACCACCAGAACACAGCAAGTTGAAGTGTAGATGACTGTTTTATTTTGACTGACCCTGTTTACAAAAATAGACAGCCTATGATCACTGGTACTTCTATTATTGCATTCAAGTACAAGGATGGTATCATGATGGCATCGGATATGCTGGGTAAAAAAAAAAAAAAACAAAACAAACACTTGTGGATGAATACCTACTTACCTTGTTTCTTCCCTACTAGGCTCTTACGGTTCTCTGGCTCGATTCCGTGACATTGAGCGATTGCATCCTGTAGGCACACACACCATTGTTGGTGCTTCTGGTGATGTATCCGATTATCAATATTTGCAACACATTCTAGATTCACTCATGTAAGCAACCACTACAAATAGAGATTATCTTCAATACTGACGTCTTTTTCCCCTCTCCAGGACAAAAGAACATTGTGCTGATGACGGCCATGTATTGGGCACTTCCAATATCTATGAATATCTGTGGCGAGTGATGTACAACCGACGATCCAAGTTTAATCCATTATGGAATTCTCTCATTGTTGGTGGTATGGATAAAGGCAACAGGTAAATACACACACATACACCCGCTTGCATTTTGTCCCTGAGTTTGTCATGCTTACCATGGTATACGTAGATTTTTGGGTTTTGTAGACTTGCGTGGTACCACCTACGAATCAAACACCATTGCTACCGGTTTTGGTGCTCACCTTGCGCAACCCATCCTTCGAAAACGAGTGGAAGGTCGTGAAGATGAAATCACCGAGAACGAAGCCAAAGAAATCTTGGATGACTGCATGCGTGTGCTTTTCTACCGAGATGCCCGTTCCTTGAACAAGGTAGCTGAAATGCGAGTCCTTGTTTTCATAATCTCACCTTCTCCTCTTTTGTAGATCCAACGTGGTAAAATCACCGAAGCTGGCCTGGAGATCAGTGAACCCTACTCCGTCCAAACCGAATGGTCGTTTGCTGAAAGCATCCGTGGCTATGGTGCATAAATACTAGTTTTATTTAAAAAAAAAAAAAAAATGCTTGACCATATATCTTTTTATTCATGTTGGCTCTCAACAATGATCAATAAAAAAAACTCTATTTTTGCAAAGAGTAGGTTAGGCAAGCAACAAAAAAAGGGCTGAAAAAAACTCTCTCCTTTTCTTTTTTTTTTTTCTCTTTTTTTTTCTGCCACAGCATTGTCCAACACTTTCTAGCCGAAGAAGTGAATCACGCCTACCTTTTTCCTACTTCCATGCGTCCATTGATAACTCATGAACGCACACCCATCCCTACACCACCTTCCAGCTCTTCTTTACACAGCCCTCGACTGCAGCCTCAGCCATTCCCCACGGACCCTGCTACTTCGACCATCGTTGACAGCTATGACAATCAACCTTCAGAATCCATATCCGACTACCCTCAAGAAGTCACTTGGCTGTTCTTTCGGGACAACCAGTGGGTTCCTTTTCAAAATGAAAACCATTATAAAATAGAACAAGCATTCACATTTGGCGGTAAGCTCTTTTCAGGCACCAAAAAAAAAAAAAAAAAAACTCCCCTACTATTACTTGTTGCTTCGCAGCCTTTTTTTTTTTTTGGCCAACTCTCACTTTTGTTGTTGTTTTTTAGGAATATACGTTGATATCAAAGGTAAAACAGAGAAGAAATAGGACAAGGAGAATAGAAAATGGAAGGACGAAAACCCACTCACAGTAGACCATTCCTGTAGATAGCAACTTTCCTCAACTGAAAAGCATTCGAGTATTTCCCACCCGATTTTACCTCTCTTACCTTGGCATGAAGTATCGTCTAAGCTGCGTCATACAAGGTTAAATCCGTCGACTCCCCTCTACCAAAACTGCCTATGCATATCCTTCGTCTCTCCTCTTGAACAATCTCCCATAACTTCGATTTGTTCCCCTCTCTTTCCTCCCTTTGCCCCTCACTCCCTCCTGATTGTATTAATATATCTATGTCTTCATCCTACTCTCCCCCTCTCACTCTCACTTCTTTCCATCCCCCCTTCTGAATTTTTACATTAAAGAAATGTCTTTGTACTTGGTGAGACATTCCCATTTTAGAAGCCAACCAATGGTGAAAAGAATAAAAAAATTGCCTGCAATGGATGACAAGAATGAACTTGGTCACGTTACCTGGTAAAAGAACGAGCCATCGCAAATCAATCACAGCTTGCCAATCATCGTTCTTTGCCGCATGACCCTGAACGATTCATGTCTACCATTGTTTCCTTTCTTTTTTTGGACAAAGTAAACAAAAAAAAATTGCAATGACGCGATTTATTTACAGTCAAACCACTTTCAACCGTCGTTCTGATAAAAATATTTGTCACACACTTCTTTTTGAAATGACAGTATTTTTTGTGATGATTGGCGCGCAGGATAAAAATTTTAACAGGCAAAAGAAAACCAATTCACAGGCAAAATAAAATTGATTGCACGCAAACCAGGTCTGATTTGCCCGCAAAGCATTTCCAGTGCACGTGAATCTGATTCTCCAGCCACGCAAACCAGACCCCCGACTCCCGCAAACCTGATCTTCTCCACCCGCAAACCCAGTCTCCCCTCACGCAAACCAGATCTCCAGTGCACGCAAAAAAAAAAAACACCATTTATTTTTCTTGAAAAAAAAAAGAGGTGCATGACTAGAGCTTCTCCTCCTTGCTCAAACAACGATCAAAAAAGGTGAGGGAGTGCTGGATCCATCCTTGGGGGTTGAGGGATGGGCTGTAGGGCGGTAATTTCAGCCATCGCTGAAACACCAAACTGCTCCAGCAAGTCGTAGGGTGGGTTGCCATCAAACATCCTTGCATATTTGTGGCAACTGCTACGTGACGCATTCACGCATTTTGCCGTGTTTGTGTACGACATTTTCAGCTGGTACACACAAATCCAAATCTTGCACCGCTGCATTGCGCTCAGCATGCGTTGGTCCTTGCGCGATTGTTGGTAGTCAATGTTGACAAAAGGATGTTTTTCAATCGCCAAAGAGGGTGAAGCTGATTGGGAATCAGATGCGCCCATAAAATCATAGATCTTAAAGATAGCAGGATTTTCATAACCAAGATCATATTCAGTTGTAGGCATTTTAAGACAAGACAGACAAGACAATTTAAATTGAATGAAAGAGGTGCAGTCGATTTCATCATGATTCTTATATACGTTCTTTTGGTGCTACAATACTGTGTGCAACAAAAAAAAATTGGAAAAAAAAATAAATTTATTTTACAGGCAGATCGCTAACTTTTCAAAATCAAAACTTAATTCCTCACTTGCTGATTCTACCAATTGCATTGCTTCAAGTCTCTGCATCAAATATCCAAGGGTAAGCTGATTATTATTTTCATTTGGGCTAGAATATGTGACCGAGCTTTCATCCTCCATTTGTCGACCAAATGTAAATAACATAGATTCCATTGGAGGTGCCTTGATTTTGGGCTTCGGAGGACTGCAGACAGGGGGCTGGCACAACTCCTTCATCCAACGTTGTGCAACGCGTCGGTGCACGTTATGCTTCGCTGCAATCTTTGCAATTGATTTCTTGCCCTGATTATGGATTGCTTCAAGAAGGACTTCGTGTTTAATTTTTTTCGAATATCGGTTGTAGTGTCTTTTCTGTTGGGTTGGCGGTCGCTGCTGCGTTTCTTCGTTTCTTCCCTTTTCTAATACAAATTGAATGTCCATGCGAATTTTCGAAGAGATTGAGAGAGACAAACAAATTTAGGAAGATGCGACTTCGCTCTGGAAGCGCTCTGCTTGCAATCAAAAAAATGGCAAGTCGAACAATGTCGAACGCTTCTTGCCTTTTTTTTTTTTGGTCGCAATTACCTTTTTTTTTTGGTTGCAAGCGGAGCGTTCGACATCGTTCGACTTGCCTTTTTTTTTTTTTTGGTCGCAAGTGGACTTGCCATTTGGTCGCAAGCGGAGCGTTCGACATCGTTCGACTTACCTTTTTTTTTTTTGGTCGCAGTGGACTTGCCATTTGGTCGCAAGCGGAGCGTTCGACATCGTTCGACTTGCCTTTTTTTTTTTTTTGGTCGCAGTGGACTTGCCATTTGGTCGCAAGCGGAGCGTTCGACATCGTTCGACTTACCTTTTTTTTTTTTTTGGTCGCAAGCGGAGCGTTCGACATCGTTCGACTGCCTTTTTTTTTTTTTTTGGTCGCAGTGGACTTGCAAGCGGAGCGTTCGACATCGGTACGTTTATGACAAGTTGACTGGCCTTGAACGATCTTGAGCTGTGCGTATATATATCCTGGGTCATTTTGAAAACAAATTCATTTTCTGTTCGATCACTCCTGTTTATTAAGATCGTATGACTGCTATTTGGAACCTCCGTTCATCTACCAACGCCATCAGCGATTCTGACAGTGTTGAAACTGCTTCAATTATGTCCATGGAAGAGGAGCTTGTCTTACTTGCTGGTGCTTACGAAACGTTTAATGACAAGCCTCCAACAACATGCAGAGACCCACAAGCTGGCTTTGATGTTAATTATTTGAAACTTGATCGTGGGCAGCTGATAAACTTCGAAGCATATCAAGCTTTGTACAAACGCGCAATCGAGCCTATGGATACAGATGTCACCGCCGAGACTCCAGCTGTGAAAACTCAACCGCTTACACCAAAACGCGGCCCTTACCGAGTGTATTCCGCAACTGATGTTGAAAAGTTAATAGATATGGTCACCACCAAAGGTATAAACGTATAAACATTTAGAAAATAAGCGTCCAGGCGGTGGGTAATGACCTGTTTTTTTTCTTTTAGGCTATACAGCGGCTGCAGCAGGCAGGGAACTTGGTATCAAGGAACGTACTGCTCAAGGGTACGTGGCTAAATTTTTCAAAGACGAGCAACAACGTGTGCCCATCCCCGGAATGTGTCATCGAAAAGGAGGCAATAGAAAGCTCTTTCAAGAACACACGGACTTCCTTGTTGCCTTTTTTGACGATGACCCAACCCACACATTGGCTGAAGCGAAAATTGCCTTGGAAGAGCAGTTTCCAATGACCATCTCTGCGTCTGGCCTGCGCAGCCACCTTCGCTCGCACTGCATGTTGACCCTCAAAAAGGTGCAACTCTTCTCAGAAGCAAGATTTTCACCAAGGACCATACAACTCCGATATGACAAGATCTTGGAATGGAGAGCGCTCAAGGACTTTGATTTTTCGACCAACTGCGTTTTCTTGGACGAAGCTGGTTTCAATCTTCACCTGCGCCGTGGGTTTGGCTGGGCACCCCGTGGTGAAACTCCCAAAGTCAAGGTTGCAGCGTCCAAAGGTCCAAACATCACCATCCTTGGGGCAATTTGCGAGCTTGGCATTGTCAACCTCACCCTGCGCAAGCCAACCGTTTCTACCACAACTGACAAGAAGGGCAAGAAGGCGAAGGCAAAAGCTGGCACAAGGACGGAAGATTTTTTGGCCTTCATCGACGATGTTATGACGTGCCTTGAAAATGATGGCATCCGCGGGCGTTACGTCATCATGGACAATGCTACCATCCACAACAACGACACTGTCAAAGCTGTCATCACGAACCGTGGATTCAAACCAATGTTCCTACCACCCTACAGCCCATTCCTCAACCCGATTGAGGAATGTTGGGCCAAAATCAAGGCAGGTGTGCGCCGGTCCCCCTTGGACAATCAAGACTCTTTGGCCCCAAGAATCCGCGAGGCTGCTCTCTCCGTCACACCAAGCGATTGCCAAGGGTGGATCCGGCACTCCCTCACCTTTTTTGATCGTTGTTTGAGCAAGGAGGAGAAGCTCTAGTCGCTGCACCTCTTTTTTTTTTTTTCAAGAAAAATAAATGAAGGTGCTTTTTTTTTTTTTTTTTTTTGCGTGCACTGGAGATCTGGTTTGCGTGAGGGGAGACTGGGTTTGCGGGTGGAGAAGATCAGGTTTGCGGGAGTCGGGGGTCTGGTTTGCGTGGCTGGAGAATCAGATTCACGTGCACTGGAAATGCTTTGCGGGCAAATCAGACCTGGTTTGCGTGCAATCAATTTTATTTTGCCTGTGAATTAGTTCTCTTTTGCCTGTTAAAATTTTTATCCTGCGCGCCAATCATCACAAAAAATACTGTGACATGTTTTCCATTTTGAATTGACCAAAAATGCAAGCCGAAAAGTCGCCCTGGAATAGCAAAATGTCGCCCTGGCTATTCAAATTGTCAGATTCTAGCTCTTTTGATGCTGGTCTTTTCTTTTCGCTTTGTCTCGACTAGTTTTCTTTTTTTGTGATGCCATTTCAGTTTATATATGAGGATGGTAAGGGACATGTGCTTAATGAGCATGGTGACGATGCCGTGGCTGTTGAGGATGTCAGGATGGAAGTCGAGGGGATCACGTCGTTTGACGATCACCGGCAACTCATGCAGCAGCAAATTGCCCCTGTTCCTGAGACTGGCATGAAGCCAGAGCAGCCTTCCAAACAGCAAACGGGACCCCCCAAAAAAAGGAGAGCACTTCTCATATGAATTCAAGAAGATCATCGTTGACGAGTGC
>MCGT01000067.1:0-36011 GCA_002104935.1 Hesseltinella vesiculosa
AGAAAAAAAGGTTGGGCGGCGGGCAACCCATCTGGATGACATCTTGAACGTAAGTGCGACAATAAAAAAAAAAAGGTTAGGCGGGCAACTCACCTGGATGACACCTTGAACGTAAGTGCGACAAGAAAAAAAATAGGACTTGGGCTGGCGGGCAACCCATCTGGATGACAATCTTGAACGTAAGTGCGACAAGAAAAAAAGGTTGGGCGGCGGGCAACTCACCTGGATGACACCTTGAACGTAAGTGCGACAATAAAAAAAAAAGGTTAGGCGGGCAACTCACCTGGATGACACCTTGAACGTAAGTGCGACAAGAAAAAAAGGTTGGGCGGCGGGCAACCCATCTGGATGACATCTTGAACGTAAGTGCGACAAGAAAAAAAGGCTGGGCGGCGGGCAACCCATCTGGATGACATCTTGAACGTAAGTGCGACAAGAAAAAAAGGTTGGGCGGCGGGCAACTCACCTGGATGACATCTTGAACGTAAGTGCGACAATAAAAAAAAAAGGTTAGGCGGGCAACACACCTGGATGACACCTTGAACGTAAGTGCGACAATAAAAAAAAAAGGTTAGGCGGGCAACTCACCTGGATGACACCTTGAACGTAAGTGCGACAAGAAAAAAAGGTTGGGCGGCGGGCAACTCACCTGGATGACATCTTGAACGTAAGTGCGACAAGAAAAAAGGCTGGGCGGCGGGCAACCCATCTGGATGACATCTTGAACGTAAGTGCGACAATAAAAAAAAAGGTTAGGCGGGCAACTCACCTGGATGACACCTTGAACGTAAGTGCGACAATAAAAAAAAAAGGTTAGGCGGGCAACACACCTGGATGACATCTTGAACGTAAGTGCGACAAGAAAAAAAGGTTGGGCGGCGGGCAACCCATCTGGATGACATCTTGAACGTAAGTGCGACAAGAAAAAAAGGCTGGGCGGCGGGCAACCCATCTGGATGACATCTTGAACGTAAGTGCGACAATAAAAAAAAAAGGTTAGGCGGGCAACTCACCTGGATGACATCTTGAACGTAAGTGCGACAAGAAAAAAAGGTTGGGCGGCGGGCAACTCACCTGGATGACACCTTGAACGTAAGTGCGACAATAAAAAAAAAAGGTTAGGCGGGCAACACACCTGGATGACATCTTGAACGTAAGTGCGACAAGAAAAAAAGGTTGGGCGGCGGGCAACCCATCTGGATGACATCTTGAACGTAAGTGCGACAATAAAAAAAAAAGGTTAGGCGGGCAACTCACCTGGATGACACCTTGAACGTAAGTGCGACAAGAAAAAAAGGCTGGGCGGCGGGCAACCCATCTGGATGACATCTTGAACGTAAGTGCGACAAGAAAAAAAGGTTGGGCGGCGGGCAACTCACCTGGATGACACCTTGAACGTAAGTGCGACAATAAAAAAAAAAGGTTAGGCGGGCAACTCACCTGGATGACACCTTGAACGTAAGTGCGACAAGAAAAAAAGGTTGGGCGGCGGGCAACCCATCTGGATGACATCTTGAACGTAAGTGCGACAAGAAAAAAAGGTTGGGCGGCGAGCAACTCACCTGGATGACACCTTGAACGCAAGTGCGATAATAAAAAAAAGGTTGGGCCGGCGATTCAGGTGCAGTATAAAAGCATTGGACATTTACACAAATCAGGAAATACACGACAATGCAATTTGTACAAGAAAACGGCAGGACGGCAAAACCCGTGCGACCTCCAACTCAGAAAAAAAGGCAATATCAGCGATATTCAAATAAGGTAAAGCACGACACCCTTTTTGAAACCATCCAAAATCCCAATGTCTCGATTGCAAAGATTGCCCGTCGGCACAGTGTGCATCAGCGCGTAGCGCAGCGCTGGTTTAACGAATTGAAACAGATTCCCCTCCTCCGCCCCGTGAAGATCAAACGCAATGCTCCAGACATGGAAACAATGATGTTCACCTTTAATACGCGAAACGAGGAACAACCATCAGTTTCTAGCTCTGGATCAAGAGTAGAAAATATCAACATTGAACATCTGATGAAGAAGCTTGGAGAAATGGGGCTTAGGGAAGAACCATGCGATGAACTGAGTTTGGATTTCGTAAATTTAAAAATAAACAAATAAACTCTGCTTGACTTCCGGGCATTTGTTTTTGTGTCCTTTTTTGGGTCGCACGGAAGTTTGCAAGAGTGGGCTGTTGCTCGAGCAATAAATACCTTCGTGATTTTCGACTTCGTAAATTACTACTTTGATTTCATACAATCATGCCCTTCGAACCTTACCCATGCGATTATACCAGCCCTGTTACCTTCAGGATCTTGGACAGCCTTGGCAAGGAAGCCCCTCAACCAACTTCTATGGATCCAAACAGCTTTGTAATGGTGCCAGCTGTCGAAGAAGCGATCAGCGTTAGTCATTCGGCTGACAAAAGACTAAGCCCATGCGTACGCTACAAGATTTGGGAATGCAGGTACATTCACAAAATGAAGTATTCTGATATCGTGAATGTGACCGGTGCATCCCGTGGCGCTTGTCACAATTACGCCAAGGAGTACCAGCGAAATCCTCCAGTGGATTTGATTTTGCAATTTAATCCTTCCCTGGTTGGTCTCCTACCTCTGTAAATAAATAAATTGATTTACAGTATTCCTACTACTCATGCCTTCACGCACTTCGAAATCAAGTTTGCGGGAGTCGGACATCTGGTTTGCGTGAGGTGGAGATCAGGTTTGCGTGAAGTGGAGATCTGTTTGCGTGAGGTGGAGATCAGGTTTGCGGGAGTCGGGGGTCTGGTTTGCGTGGCTGGAGAACCAGATTCACGTGCACTGGAAATGCTTTGCGTGCAAATCAGACCTGGTTTGCGTGCAATCAATTTTATTTTGCCTGTGAATTGGTTCTCTTTTGCCTGCTAAAAATTTTATCCTGCGCGCCAATCATCACAAAAAATACTGTACAGTGTTCCAGAAATTGCTGTCGCATTCTAAAAGTCGCATGTCGTTCTGCTTTTGGAATCTCATCAGTGATGTTAATATTTCTAGCCAATCAAATTATTACATGGCCAACACTGAAAAAAAGTGGAGTACGATCAGAGGGCGTTTTTTTCCTATTCGTGCTCCCAAGATAGTTCTTGGATCACAATGTTTGAATCATTAATGATTTTAACCAAGACCATTAGTTAATACAAACGTACACGATAGTTATGATTCAGCTAGTCTGATCACAGAGATTCGAGCAGAATCGGAATGTGAAATTCTGACTTTTCTTTTTTTTTCAAGATCAATGGATTGACGTAAAATTACGCATGGGTAAATAGCGTGTTGAGTGGTGATGATACTAATAAAAATAGATCGACTGGTAGAGATCTCCTAGCTAATATTTAGCAGGTTAGTTTTGATGTCTCAAAACTTCAGCTAAAAAAATGCCATTTTTTTAGTTGACTCCCAGGCGATCTGATCAAATATCAACTTCAAATTCGTCAAAAATCGATTCACATCAAATTTTGCACATGGAGGGGTAATAATGGTACACACCTCTTAGGCATGGAAGTGATGGGCTAGGGATTGTCGACATGCAATGTAAGCATAAATTATAAAAAATCTCAGGCATATCGAAAGCTCGGGCCTACTGCTTTATGAGTTTGTGTTCCCTGCAACGAATCGCAACGATTATTGCCCAAATACAGGATATATAAGCTTTAAATAGTAAAAGAAAATGCTCTTAGGTCAATTTGCTAATATTCAACGAATCAAAAATAGACTAAAATGGAAAGGAAGAATGGGACGCAGTTGGAGAGTGGGGAAATGGCGGAGTGAAAAAATAAACTCGCGTTTCACCTTTTTTTTTTGTTTCTTTCTTCTCGTTTTCCTTCATCACGAAAAATGGCCTGTACCAAGCAGGGTAGAAAAAGAAGACAAAATACGCCTTCTACGTCACGTATGACCAAGCATTATACATATGAATTGTCTTTTCGATAGCGCCGTTATCTAATCGCTTTTCTCATCAGGCCCTGTCAAGCGACAAAGACGAAACAAAACAAGGAATGTAACAAAAAGAAGACAGAATGCTGATGAAAAAGCAGCAAAGCGTACCGGGAGAGATGAGCGATTCAAGATCATCAAGTCGCCTATGTCCCTACCGCATACCCTCTCAACGTGCGCAAGGGAACCAATTGCTTGGTGGAAAGAAGACCAAGACACTCACGATCAAGCATGGACTGTACCCATTATTGAAATCGCTACGCAAAGCCGAGAAAGAAATTATTATGGATGGCCTTCAAGCAGTTGTTGATTTTAATCGTCGTGTGTTGATTTGCAGTCACCTTTTTATCCTGGATTACTTCAACTCCCGCCTCACCAATGGCCTGGATATCCCTCTAGTGTTCCTGGACTATCAGTTTGTCAATGGTGTGTTTCAGCTTGTCATTGGCCGATCTTGGTTGAACGCCTTTCTCATCACTCAAGAAGTCTGTCAGCACATTGAAGAATCATTTCCCGCATATCTGATTCAGCATCCTAGTATCCACTGCCCACTGGTCCCTTCTACCATGCTTGGGAAACGCCTGCCCTATTGGATTTTCCAAGATTTTAACTTCTACGGCCCCGCACGTATGCCTCCAGCATGGTGAATCATGTCGTCAAGGTTTACGACCAAGCCTACATCGGCTACTTGCACGCTCGCCTTACTCGTTCCATCCCAGTAAGTAGCTCAAATAACCCTCCACCTCTAACAGATCATCTTTTTTTTTTTTTTTCAATAGGAACTTAATCGCTTTCAAGTTGGAGCCCTTGCGGATTTTGTGTTTGACACGTGTGCACAAAACCAAGACTTTGAACCAGTTTGGCCGACGATCAATGTTGAAGATTCTATCGACCATACTATGGTGGATGCCAAGGTCGACACTGCTTTGAACGAATTGATAGACGAGACTTGGGACAGATGGACACAACTCGCCATTCGTATTGAACAAGAAGGACCCTTGCCACAGCAAGACGCGGGTGAGGACAACCAAGAAGAGGATGACAACCTCTCGGTCAGCACAGCCACAGCCATGTCCATCGACACTATCTCAAACCTTGGCATCTCGCGCCTTGATGTTGCTACTGGCCCTTATACCTTGCCTCCGCTAGCTGATCCATCTCTCTCAACTGACAATGCTATTCGTAGCCAGGCTCCTCCATCTGCGTCTATTACAACGACAACGATCACCCGGTATCCGCACCTGTTTATCAAGATTCTATTTGATGTGTTGTGCAGCTTGGAGCGCCTAAATGAAGATCAACACACCGCACCGGCGCCACAAACCTCTGTTCATTGGAATTGGACACATCACCAGTTCTCTGGAATGCATGACTGGAGTTATCTGAACCATCACCAGCGGTCAAAGCTCGTCCGTGGTATATCCAAATCCATCAACAGCAACACTCCAGTGGACATTGAACGACTGCCTCGTGTCTTTTCTCAGCAATCCCGCCAACAAGTGACCACGCTTGTGGCCGAAACGCAACGAGCTCTTGCTTCTGGCATATTCTGATCTGGAGCATACCTTGTGTCACCAAAAGCGCGTCTTTTCTCGGCCCTCCCCACACCGCTCTCACCCGAGAATTCATTCAAGTCTCCCACGATTCTCTTGGTGAAATCATGCGCCATTTCGGATTAGAACACTACGTCGTACCTCAAGCGATTCGCCCAGTTGCTGGACAGTGCATGACAATTTCAAGATCCTGAACTTGAAAAGGATCCATAGTGAGTAAGTGGGAAACAA
The DNA here is from genome assembly GCA_002104935.1 of Hesseltinella vesiculosa. Classification (NCBI taxonomy): domain Eukaryota; kingdom Fungi; phylum Mucoromycota; class Mucoromycetes; order Mucorales; family Cunninghamellaceae; genus Hesseltinella; species Hesseltinella vesiculosa. The sequence goes on from MCGT01000067.1 coordinate 5,750, forward strand.
AGAGATAAAAAAAAGGTGAGAGCATTGCCGGATAAAAGGTATCTCACGTTTCATTTTCTAGTCGCGGAATCTTCCTCAATCAGCAGTACACTGATGGCTATTCCGTTTGCGTTCCATTCAAAATGATGTCCGGTGCATCGATCGGCCAATCTCTTCGACTGACCGACATTAGCCCTGTGGCCATGCAGCAAATGGACGTTTGGGGTATAGATCCTGGCGTCACCGACATCTTTGTAGCATCAAACTCCTCCGATCCCCGCCGCCGTGCTTACCTCTCCCAGCGGACCTTCCAGATGAACCATTGCTAGCCACACCGCCGAACCCAAGGCATCAGATCCGCCGCTTTTCCAGTGCTGAATATTATGTCAAAGCTGGCTACCGAAAAACCGTCGCAATTATCAAAGCCTGGAAGCAGCAGCACGACATCACTGAAATTGAGTCGTCCTTTGGATCGCCAAAAACATCAGTGCGCCAAAACATCACTGCCTACATCACTGAAAAGCTACGCCATTTGGATCGCTTGCTCTTATTTTATGGCCAAGACATTCAGCAGCTCCGCTTCTTGAACTACAGGGGCGCGCAGCTCGTTAACCACGAACTGGTCGAGATATTTGTCGACGGTGGTCGCAAGTACGGATCCCATGCCTCCAACTGTAACAGCCACGACACATACATGAGCCGGCTAAATGAAGATGGCAGTTTTAAGAGTCGTCGGCGTCAGCATGCCCATCCCTCCCCTCCTCAGCCGAGATAATGTCAAAACCAACAAAAAAACTGACTTCTTTTTTTTTCAGCGAGACCAGAAATGGAAAGTGGCGTCCCTTGCCTTTCCAACCATCCACCCAGATACCCCTTCTGTGCATTGGTGATGGAAGATTTGGCAAATGACGAAAAATATACTGCAGTGTTTGCACGCTTTTTTTTGTCTAACGTGTTAAACAAGTTTTCCTTTTTTGGCGTCCCACCTAACCCTGTTTGGTTTTTTCTTACACTGCTCAGAATATACACATCAAGGCGAAACTGTTGAATGCCAAGGACCATGGCAAGACAATGTTTACGGCTATGTACCAAAAGGTCCACTGACGAATATTGATGATGCCTGTCATTGGAAGCCCGGTTCCTTTGCCGTCCAAATACAATAAGAAGATCGCGTTCATGCAAGACTGGAAAGGCACGATGAATGAGTCACTGACTTCTTTGTCCTCTAAATCATTGGTTGAAGCCATGGCCACTGCATCAACAGAGCAAGCGTCCTCCTCCTCTGCTTGTCCTTGCCTACCGACCCATCTTCTTCCTCAGCTCCACCTGACACAAAGATCCTGATTGGTACAATGGTATGATGGAAACCAGGCCGCTTCAAAAAAACAGCTGCTGGAACTAACTTTTTTTTTTGCGTCAGATGAACTGTAATATTTGTCCCAACCGCTGCCCTTTGCCACTCTGATGAACTGAGTCGAGAAATGATGTTTCTGCGCTTCCACCTCCTGCTCGAGCGTTGACGTACAGTTTATCCTCCATTCCAATACCTCTAGCTGGTAGCAATTAAATGTTCGTCTCATGTTTTATTTAAAAATAGGAATGATTGGGTGATTGGAGATGGAGTAAAACGACAGAAATAGAGAGAGAGAGAGAGAGAGGCTACGGAGTATCTAGAGAGAAAAAAACCATCGTCATTTCCCACCCACTTCTTAGGGCTGCTTACCACGTAAATAGATCAAGTATGGATCTTCAGGATGCATTGTTAATGCTTTGATTAAGATTGAATTGGCTGTGGCCAACTTTCCGTCATTTCTTTCAAGTTCGATGGCTAAACACCACAAGCGAGCTTCCATGCTATAGGTTGCAAGGAGTGGGCGGATGATAAACCTTTGCTGGCTGACAGGTAGGTGGCGCAAGTTGTCGATCAAATCACGCAGGTGCTCGGCACCATTAGATAGCAATGGTAAGCGTGGTGGGACAGTGGGTTGCATATTAGGGGACGACATTATGTGAAGTGAGAGAAAGAGGATAAAAAAATGCTTGTGCGGAAGTAAAAAAATAGTCGCGTCTTTTTCTTGGTTTTTTTTTCTTCTTGTTTCTCTTTTACTTTCTTCATTGACGTACTAGCCATCATTCAGCTTTTCTCCTTATCTTTGATCGTATTATGGATGTACCACGACCACCGCCCATCGGTGCAAACAAACACTTGTTACAGTCATGGTTTTTAGTGCTTATCAACGTCCCAATCCCCACTCTGCAAGCGTTGACGAACGATGAAGCACGATTCGCTGAAGATCACCTTTTAACCCCTCAACAAACCATGATATTGCTCACCGCGGTACGTAAGTATCGCCAAGGTAAACTCGCCTCCTCAAGAGTGGGAGAATATATCTATTCCTCACCTTTTCTTTAAAAAAAAATGGTCAGGGCTACGAGAATGTACCGCATGTGGATCACCTCACCATGCAACTAGTCGATCACGTCAATGTCCTTTCCATGTGCCCCCAGATCACCGTAAGTGCATCTTCCTTTTGCACTTCTGGTACCCGTGCTGACTTTTCCGTCCTCTCTCTCTTTCTCTGATAGCAATCTTGGCGACAACCAGCACAGACAGAGAAACCTTGGCGGAGATAAGAAACCTGCAACAACAAGGCGACCTTCAACGCCAAGCTGCTGCAAGAAACCCACATCCACCTGAATTTTGCAACACTTGTGGCCTTCCAGGACACTCCAGAGCATCCCACCCTGCCTGTCCCATGCGAGCTATGAGCAAGCTGCAGTACATGTCGAGCCGATTACCTGGAAACGAAGAGTACACCCGCGTTCGCAGTCTTGATAGCATTGTCCGAACACCGTTTCGCCATCACCTCCTGGCAGCGATCAATGAAAAATCTGCTTACGTGCGCAGAACCATGACGTGACTTCAGCTGTTTTTAGTGGACTACGCCACGAATCATCCTAACCAAGTCCCTCCGTTCCTCTTCCAACAAAATGGTCTCTATGTGATATCTCAGCTAACAAGAGGTCGCATGAATAAATTCCAAGAAGCCTTGGACGAACGGATGCCAGATACCGTCTTGGAACACTGGCAGGCATATGAGCAGTCCTTGCATCAGCTTGCCACGTATGACATGCCCGGCCATACACAAGAATTGACCATAGCCTGCAAGCTGCAGGCATCTTGCAATCGTAACCACGTGACGGAAAACTTCGAATCTAGAATCAAGCAATATGTGAAGTTTCGATATGCCGTTCATGGCCTGGTACGTAGGAAAAAAAAAGGCCGAGGTGGTTGGAAGGTTTGGCCAGGGACGATCTTCTAAACTCTACGATTTCATTCCATTTGTAGCTTCCTCCCTCCCGGGTCTTGGCCGCCATAAAAGATCATGTTTATGAGTGCTTCGCCCTGGAAACACGGATTCAAACTCCCGTCCCCGATACTATCCCCTCCATGTACAGGAACCAAATGGTGGTTATCTTAAATGAACTCTGGGCAATGAAACCAATTGATCTGCCTACGATTACCCAGGAAACCATTCGAGCCGATCCAGGTCAGCATTTGCCAATCCTTATCAGTATCTTACAGGTTTACGATCACCATCGAGCCATCAATAGCAATAACAACAGTACCATTGCAATCCATCATTCACTATTTTGCCGATCCCATCAAGCAAGCCACGTTTTATAGACATTACGCCCGAGAACATCCAAACATTTGTTGGTGAGCATTCTGAAACAAACAACAGGGCAATGACATCATTACCCCCATTCGTGCGCAAGCTGCATCAGTATTGGACCATTTTCCAATTTGAAAAACTCGGATACCAAACGTAAGCTTAAAAAAAAAAAAAAAGAGAGAGAGTGCATTCACCTGCGCTTTTTTTCCTTCTATTTTTAGCTTTGAGGATCTACGAGACGACTGGATCACTGGTAAAATGTTTTCTGGTGTCATGCGTTCTGACGGTGTGCAGCTACACATCGTTTTCTCAAGATTACATCATGGACCTGATATGCCTGTGGTAGCCACTCCTGACCTTGCCAATGAAGATGTCAATGGTTTCACCCTTTCTGGCGTCGACCCTGGCCGTCGTGCTGTGGTGACGGTCTCTTACGGAAGAGGCAATGACCCCCACGGCATTCGATCTATGAGCTCGAAAGAGTATCGAACGGCAAGCCGAGAAATACACGAGCAGCATCACCTTGAACATCGGAAGTCGCTACCACTGCCCCCTGCTCCTGGTCCGCCCCTCCCCTATCACACTATGGCTGAAATCGAGACTAATACGCCTATGGCCGCCACTGCTGATCCCCTGACAATCCGCGAATCCATCCATCACAAGCTTCTATGCTCAGAGTCCGCGTTGGCATTCTACGACATCTCACATGCCCGTTCCCGCTTTGAGCTTCGAAAAGGCCAGCAGAGGGCCATTGCGATGACGGCTAACTACATCACGACTGGATCCAAAAAATACAACCGATCATGCAGAGTGAAGCGGCACACACGACGAAATCGCAAACAAAGGAAGCGCAAGGCACAACGACGGCGCCAAGTTCGACAGTCTCGCCTCAAGGCCGAATACGATGACATTGTGCAATGTATTGAGCGACTGAGCGCAGCGCGAGACCAGCAGGCATATCACATGGACCAACTCCTTCGCGTGTCATTGGACGATCCAATGTCCCTTCAACCTCGGACCCGCTCTGTCACCCAACGCCAAGCATTTGCGGTGTCACTGAATGAAGCTCTGGATATGTTCGTCAGTGGGCATGACCATGCAACAACGACGCTGACCACTGAGATTGAAGAGCTCGAGGAACAAAAACAAGCAATCCAACGCCAATACCTGACCTCAAGTGGCCAAAGGTGAACAAAAAAACAATAGAATGCCTCACAGCAAAAGGCTCACCCTCCCTTTTTTTATCTTCTATTCTTCTAGCCGCGTACGTGCCGTGAAACATCAATTCAGTGGATCTTTGGAACCCGCAAACGGCCTGCCATTGATATCCTTTGGTGCAGCGATGGTTGGAAGAGATGGGGTCCATCTGCGTGGCCACACCTGTGGGACGAACAGATCTAGTTCGTCGCCACCTTCTCGAGCGCCAGAAGAGAGCCCTCTGTCTTGTGTCGCACACGGATGAGTTCTGGACATCCCAGGTAACGTGAAAAGAAGAGAAAGGAAAACTGAGCTTGACCCAATGCCCATGTCTATGTCTAGAACTGTCACCTATGTGGTGAACAACTGTCCCCGTGCGGGGAACCGATGGGCATGTGTTTTCCTTGAAGCACTGCTCAAACTGCGTGGCCATATGGGATCGCGATGCCTGCGCTGCCTCTAATATGTTCTGGATCCTGGAAGAAACTGTACAGAATGGTGTACGCCCACTGACTCTCACTCGCCCGCCTGCCGATCGACCTCCACGTCCGACCCTGCCATCTGAGCCTCTGTGGCGTCCATGTAAGTCAGTGTTCATATCTTTTTTTTTTTTTTTTTTTTGGCTCAGTCGAATTCACCTCTTTTTTTTTATTTTAGGAATATCCCTTTTTTTATCCTTGTACTGCCGTAAATAGACGGTTGCACCGTCACCTTTATTTTTCTTTTGACGGTTGCTTGAAGTTTAATGTACAGGTAAGGCGAGAAAAAAAAAGTAGCAGTCGCTGACTTTCTCCTGCTCTTTGATATCCCCTTGCTCCGTATCTTTATTGGTAAGTTGAATTTCCATTCGCCATCGCATGCTAAACTTACCCTCACATTTCCATGTTTAATACAGTAGCTAAAACAAATTCGCAAGGCGAAGTCGCAAGCCGTTGCCGCATTTGAGGTATGAAAGAATTCGCTATTGCCGATCTTGTGAAGAAGGGAGCCGCGTTTTCAAATAAAAAAAAAGAGAGTAAGGTTCGCTTGATGGTATATGACTTTCATGAGAAGTGCATTTGCAGCATCGTGCTTCCCTTCTTGAGATTCTAAATGGATAGCTTGGACCCACAGGCGAGGTTCCATGGGGTAGTCAGCCAAAAGTTCTCGCAGGATGGCCCGTACCATGGCGTTCGAGGATGCTGTCCAGGCTATCCAACATGGTACGCAAATGATCAACAGCATTGGAGTAGCCAGGTATTTCGGGAGGACCGTTGATAGGAGGTGGGGTTGTCATTGTGCCGTGCTGGATGTGGGTGAAGAAAAAAAAATGGCAAAAAGCGGCTCATTGTGATTTTTAAACCTCGCACGCGACTTTTTTTTTTTCCTTCTCTTTTTGCTTATTTTTTTTTTCACCTTCCAACTTCCTTGCTACATGGAGAGAGAACAACCGCAACACCGCCCTTACATAGGCTCAAAGCACCACCTCCAAGCACTGTATATGACCTTGATAAATGTGCCAGAGCCTGTTTACACCAACCTAACAGGGAACTTTCAAGAGTTCCAAGCCAACAACGGCCTGACACAAGAGCAAGCCATCCTTGTACTCTCATGGGCTGAAAAACACAGATCAAGTAAGTCATCTGGGATAACACTGCTTCAGTTTTTTTTTTCCTCACCTTTTCATCTTCTTGAAACCCTCTCAAGCTCTTCGATTGTGTCAAGATTGCGGATCTCCTCATCACCTGACTCGCAGGTCGCGAGATTGTCCATTCCACGACCGTCAGCAAGGACGTAAATTTCTGCCTTCATTTTCATGTGAAAACCTGCTGACCTCATTTTTTGTCACTTGTCAGCCATCACGGCTACGACAGCTAGGGACCCTGATACCGCGGCTGACATTCGAAGAATGGTGCAGCAAGGTGCCCAACAATTTCAGGTGGCAGCTGCCAACCCAAACCCGCCTGAAGTTTGTCCTACCTGCCATCTGACTGGACATTCAAGCTCTGCAAATCGTGCCTGCCCATTTCATCCCACAAGCAGAGCTGAATTTATGAAACGCCACATGCCTGGCCATGAACAATACACACGAATCAAAAGCTTCGAAGCTTTCGTGCGAAAGCCATTTGTGGACCAGTTACGACAAGCAGTGTCCGTCAAATCTGAATATCTCAAGAATGTCATGACTCGCCTTCAACTGTTCATGTCAGATTATGCCGCCAACCATGCCTCTGATCTAACCCCCTTCCTGCTCCACCAAAACGGCCTCTACCTGGTCTCCCAGCTCATACGTGGTCGCCGTGATGAATTTGTCACCAAGTCTGCCCAAGACCCTCGTGTTCCTGCTTCCTTGCTCCGCCATTGGGACAATGATTACCATGTCACCTTGGCCCCCTATGACACCTATGACCAGCCGGGCCACACTGCGGAATTGACCATGGCATGCAAAGAGCAAGCAACGGCAAACAAAAACCACATCAGCAAGAACTTCGAAGGACGGGTGAAAGCCTTTATCAAATTCCGGTTCGCTGTCGATGGCGAGGTAAAGCAGAGGTGAAAAAATAAGCATGGGTTGACTTTTCCGTGCTTGACTCTCTTCCATTTTTTTTTTTTTTTAGTTGCCTAATAGCAGTGCCATGGGTGCCATCAAAGCCTATGCCTACGACAACTTTGCGCTCCGCCAACCAGATCCATCACAGCCCATTCCCGAAGAAATCCCTCACCACCATCGACGTCTGATGAATGATGTGATCATTGAGTTGCGAGAGATGAAGCCATCAGAAGAAGACATCACCGCACAGACATTGCATGCCGATCCAGCGAAATACCTTCCCTTGCTTCGAACTATCCTCGACGTGTATGACTATCATCGATCTCTGCCCGAGACTGACGATGGTCCAGTCACATTGCCATCATTCACGCTTCTCCCAATGCCCTCGAACCGCCCACGCTTTATCACCATCACAGCAGAGAACCTACCTTCCCTTGTCAACCGTCCCCACCACCAAATAAGCCGTCAAACACCCCGTCGCGTCCCACCGTTTATGGAAAAAATGGATCTCTTCTGGGACGTTTTCCGCCTTGACAAATATGGTTATGGAAGGCAAGTTCAGGAGACACAGCGACAAAAAAAAAAGGGGGGGCAAGTGGGCTAATTTTATACATGACTTTCTAGTGTGGATGATGTGAACAATGAATGGCATTATGGTCGTATGTTTTCTGGTGTGTTGCGCACGGACGGTGTCCAAATGCATGTCGTGTTTGCAAGACTGCCAACAGGACCAAAACCACCTCTACTATACGCACAAGACTTTGCCAATACGACTTACCCCATGCACCAATATGCGCTGTCGGGCACAGACCCTGGACGTCGAGCGGTCGTCACCACGTCCTTTGGATCTGGATCGGAGCCACACCCCATACGTAGAGTGTCTGCCAAGGAATACAAGACGATAACCAAAGAGACCGTACGTCAGAAGCACCTGAATGACAGGAAAAATAATGTGCTCTTACCTCTTCCTGGCGGCACTATGGCAACGATGGCGACGATTGAATCGGAAACGCCGACGACGACCACATGCGACGTAGTTGAATTTAGGCAAGCCGTCTCGCACAAACTCCGCCATCTGACGTCGACAATGGCATTTTATGGAAGCCACTCATCGAAAGCCCGATTTGAAGCAAAGAAGGGTCAGCAACGAGGAGCCGCGGCCTGTGTCAACATCATGTTGACCGGGTCTGCCAAATATTGCAAGGCCAAGCGAATGAAAGCCAAGACGAGGAAAAACCGACGCCGGCGTCGCAAGTTGAGCCAGGAAAAGCGGGCAATCAAGCAGCAGATTGTTCGTTCTGACTATGTTGCTGTCGATACCCAGATCGCTGATGTCGACAACCAAATCGCTGTCCAAGAAGCCGCCATGGATGCCATTGTTTCCGGGATCATGGATCTCGACCTGTCACAAAACCAAGCCATCCAAAGCGCACTGAACACACATGTGACCGCCCACGAGCTCATGGTCAACACACTGGAACAACATCGACTGCTCCTGAAAAACCAAAAGGAACAACTGCAACAAAAGTTCCTGGAACTGAACCATAGGTAGGAAATGGAATAAAAAAAAAAGGGAATCTGACTATTCCACCTCTTCTTTTAGCCCAAAAAAGTAAACCTGAAGTCGCCCTTGGAAAAAAAATCGTGCTCACTTTTTTCTTCCCCTCCTAGTCCTATGAAGAAACGATACCATGGCTCCCGCCCTCAGCAACAAGGCCCATCCTTGGTGGCGTTTGGTGCTGCAATGATTGGTCGCGATGGGGCCAGAATCCGAGGGCATGCAGTTGGACGAACGGATGCTGTCCGAAATCACCTACTCGAACGCCAGTCCCGTGCCCTTGCTCTGGTACTGCACACAGACGAATACTTGACCAGCCAAGCAAGTGCTTTTTTTTTTAGTCAGAAGACAAGTGACAAATGTACGATTTTTCTTCTTATATCTAGGCTTGCAATGTCTGTGGAGGCCAATTGTCACCCGTTGCCAACAACAACAACCAACAAGGCATCTTTGGCCTGAAGCACTGCACTGCCTGCTGCATGTTTTGGGACCGAGATGCCTGTGCAGCCAACAACATGTTTTGGGCTGCGCTCTCAACGCTGGAGGTTGGGGCCCGGCCTGCTCCCCTCGCACGACCAGCTCCTGGTGGTCCACATCATCGACGTCCGACTCTCCCCCTCATCTCCCTCCCACCGCAAAATTGTAAGGAAATCTGATAACTTGATTGTTTTATGTGAACTCATGTTTTTATTTAGAGTTTTTTTTATTTTTTTTATACTACCAATTAGTCTTGGTTACGGATGACTTTTTTTTTTTTTTCATCTGTTTGAAGTGTGGGCTTTGCCCGATACTGGTAAGAATCGAGAGAGGGTGAAAAAAAAAAATCTGGCTTGGCACTCACTGTTCGTTTTCGTCGCTCCTGCTCTACCCTCTCTTGATTGGGTAAGTACCAACAAAAAACAGTTCGGATTGGTCAACCTTCACCAAGCTCACCCCACCCCTTCCCTTTTTTAACTTTCTTAGGTTTCTGCGCCTTTTTTTTTATTTGCTCTTTTTGCGACATTTCCATTCCTGCGACATTTTTTTGTAAATTATACTTCATTGGCGACAAGACCTAGATTGTGTTGTACTTTTCTTTATTCAAATTCCGATATATTAAAAAAAAATAAATGTCAGAGAGAGTGTCAAAAGTGTAAAGTTATCTTTTTCTTTATCGCCTTTCGGCTCATTTACCATCGATCAAGAGAGATGTCTGATGATCTTATACAACAGCTCATTAATCGTATTAACTCCTTGGAGACTCGCCTGTCAACTGGACCATCCGAACACGACTTCACTACCATCCAAGAAGATGAGCATGTCACTGTGGTTCAACCGGCCACGATTTTACGCCCTTACCCAGCACTACGAGCCGCCCTACCTCAGCTCGAACAGCCTTTCTTCCGTTCCCCACTCCCCGAGTCTGAACGGAAGCAGATCCTCAGGGGCTGTCCTCAAGTCCTTGACAGGGACTACGCAGCTCCTCCTCTTGGCGATCTGGACCTACCACCAGATGCCTTACGACTGGATAAACAACTGCGTGAAATACAATACCGCCTCTCTGGTATCACTCGACCATTGGATGTCTTTGCTCATGATGTGGTTCGTGGCGCTCCTGGTAGCACCACCCCTGACACCATTTTACTTCTGGTCCGCACGGTGGAAGCATTGTTGGCGGACACAGCAACCCTGGTATCTCAATACCGCATTGACAACGCGTGCAGGGCCCAAAAGCTCAAGCCCATTCAACTGGAATCAACATGGGAAGATGCTGCCCCCCAAGATTCTCAACAAACTCCCCTTCTTCCTGCCAAGAAGTTACTGGAACATGCTTCACTCCAAAAAGCCATTCGTACCCAGCTGGGACCTAAACCCAGAAAGGGAAAAGCGCGATTTAACTCGCCCCAATCAACGGTCGCACGACCAGAACCTCAACCTATCCATCCCGACTCAGCCAAGCGGGATTTTCGGCCAACCTTCAGGCACACAAACCCAAAACCGTCGACCCCACGCTCTTAAAGATACCGGTGGGTGGAAGATTACAACACTTTTCTTCCGCATGGAACGCTCTCACTTCAAACCAGTGGGTGCGCAACGTCGTTACTCAAGGGTACCTCATTCCCTTAATTACCTTACCTCCGCTACAGCCAACATCCAAAGTCTCCGTATCCACAAATCCCAAGACGTCCCCGACGACATCGCCAATAACATCTGCCCTCCAGACAGAAATAAACACACTCCTCACGAAGAGCGCCATTACTACCGCTACTCCGTCCCCGGGATTCGTGTCCTCCCTGTTCGTGATCCCGAAGAAATCAGGCGACCTACGGCCAGTTATCAACCTACGCAATCTCAACAGCTACGTTCAACCTACTCATTTCCGCATGGAAACGCTCAAGGAGGTATGTCGACTGATTCAACCGGGGGATTACATGACCAGCCTCGACCTTCAGGACGCCTTCCTCCACGTCCCCATCCATCCGAACTCGCAGCACCTGCTCCGGTTTGCCTGGAAGGACCAGCAATACCAATTTCGCTCCCTGCCTTTCGGCATGTCACTCTCCCCTTTGGTATTCACCAAAATTCTCCGCCCGGTGCTCCAGTGGGCTCGATCCTTGGGGATAAGAATATCGGCCTACCTCGACGATCTGATCATCATTGCTCCGACATCACACCTGGCGCACAAACACACCCAAATGGTTCAACACAAGCTACAATCTCTAGGCTTCCTGATCAACATGAGGAAGTCATGCCTCTCGCCGGCGCAGATAATAGAACACCTGGGTTTCAGGATCAACAGCCAGCAAATGTCCTTGACGATCCCAGGAGCCAAACTCCGGGACATTCGACGCAAGGCATTGTATCTCTTGCGCAAGCCAGCCACCCTCCGCCTCCTGGCTTCCTTTATTGGTATGGCGCAAGCGGCGTCTCCTGCGATTCGCCCAGCCCGATTGTATCTGCAACATTTATTCCAACTCCGCACGACATTGTGGGAATCACACCATCATTGGTCTGCACCAATCACATTGTCCCAACCTGCGAAAGAGGAATTGCGCTGGTGGATCTCTCACCTCTCTTCCTGGAACGGACAATCCTTCATAGCCGAACCACCTACGGTAGAAGCATTCACGGACGCATCGGATCTAGGTTGGGGGGCTTGGATAGGTACCCACCACTTGTCATACCCCTGGTCGCCTCAGGAAGCACAACTCCATATCAACATGAAGGAGCTACTCGCCGTGAAGTATTTGATCCAACTACCACAAATCCGTGGCCAAGCGGTACACCTACACTGCGACAATACGACGGCAATTGCCTACATCAACCACTGGGGCGGGACACACTCAACACAACTACGCGATTTAGCCATCACGATTTGGAAACAGTGTTTGGCGGACAACACGCGTCTTCACCTTACATTCATACCTTCCGCATTGAACCCAGCCGACAGCCCTTCTCGCCTGGACCTAACGAAGAATTCCGAATGGTCGATCTCTCCGGTGAGCTTTCGCAAACTAGATCACCGATGGGGCCCCCACGACGTAGACGCCTTTGCTTCCAGCAGGAACCATCACCTACCCCATTACTTGACCTGGCGATACGACCCATCAGCCCAGGGCACAGACGCCATGACGATCCCATGGACAGCTTGGCATCGGCCTTATCTGTGTCCCCCATGGAACTTACTTCTTCCAGTCCTCCAACGTCTCCACGACTCTCGCCAACCAGCGACCATTGTGGCTCCCCTCTGGACGAGTGCGATTTGGTGGCCCCTCCTTATGAGAATGACGACCCGACGCCGCCCCATCCTTATTCCGTGCCAACATATCGTCAACGATCCGGTAAGCGACGTCCCTCCCTTGATGCCTTGGAGGATTCTCGCCTTCGACGTAAACGGCAACACCTCGAGGCACAAGGACTGGACAGCGCTTCTATCGACGTCATCATCAGAGGCGAAAGCACCCAAGGAAAAACTAACTACAAGTACTTCCAAGACGCATTTATCAAGTGGTCCTCAACTGTCAACCCGCCGGTGAACCCTTACTCCCCTTCCCCTGCGGACATCATGTCCTTTATTTCCCGCCAGCGATCAACACGCCCTTGGCAACCACCGACATGCGCCACCGCAAAATTCGCCATCCTAGCACTTATTCCAGACAAAGCCCACCGCCAGAGGATTATGTCCGACGCAACATTCACGGAGTACTTCCTCGCACTGCGAAAAACGCACATTCGGGTTGCACCCTACAGCCGTTTCGATATCACCCCTGTCTTGGACAGCATCCGTACGGATCACGACAACCCCCAGCTCTCGTTACGGGTTCTGACCGCGAAGGTGTGTTTCTTACTCGGCATCACGGGATTCTTACGAGCCGCCGATATCAACTCCATCGACAGGGATGACTCGTACATCCATGGTGTCACCGGCTACCTTCACCTGTCAATCATCAACCCGAAGGAACGCCGTCAGGGTTTCTCGATCACGAAGGAAATTACGATCGCCCCCTTCGCCCAGGACCCTATGCTTTGCCCGGTGCGTGCTTATAACACCTACTGCGAGCGCACACCAGCTCCATGTCAACAACCTTTCCCGGACTTCGACAACAAACCCAAGCCTTTCTTCACCCCACTGATCCGAAACTTGGGCAACCTTGCCTTGACGGTCTCCCCTGACTCCATCCGACGCCACATACGCCACTTCCTTGATTTGATCCCTCGTCCAGCCCACGTCAAACGCCCAAAGGCACGGGCACTGGGATCCACCCTTGCCGCCATCAGGGGAGTGGCTATTGACGATATCTTGGTTCAAGGGAACTGGACCTCCCGCAACGTCTTCCATGACCATTACCGCTTGTCCTCTGCCCACTCCTCCGACATTACCTCGACAGTGCTCCGCCAGGAATAACACTTCATCGATGGTATTTCTTGCAACACACAATCTAGGTCTTGTCGCCAATGAAGTATAATTCTCTTTTAATCCGAATAAAATGACGGATTCACAGAATTATACGAGTAGACAAGACCTAGATTGGCCCTCCCCTCCCTTTCCCTTCTTTATATTTGATAACTTTACACTTTTGACACTCTCTCTGACATTTATTTTTTTTTAATATATCGGAATTTGAATAAAGAAAAGTACAACACAATCTAGGTCTTGTCTACTCGTATAATTCTGTGAATCCGTCATTTTATTCGGATTAAAAGAGAATAAAGTGTAAGAATGCAAGGTTTGGTTGGACAATGGGCTTGTGTGACAATGTTAGGAAGAGCCCAATGGCCGCAGATGTTTGTTCCAAATGGGGAAAATCAATGACTTTGCTGATTTGTGGATACTGTAGCTTGCCAGCTTACACGTGAAAACCAATCTACGCATGGCCCCCACTTAATCCCGATGATAATCTTTTTTTTTTTTGGTTGCTGTGCATCACCGACTATAATTCAAAAAGGTGGCGTTCTTCTCTTATCCAGACCATGACTTTCACCAACCCTCGTGCTATGTTGCTTTTCTTTTTTTTTTTTTGGAGATATTCAGCCATGGCCATGGTTGAGATGAAGGACACAACGACGCTACCTCTTCTTTTCGGTTTTTGGTTTTGGGTTTCAAGCGAACGCATGATTTTGTTTCTTCAAACATTTGAAAATTGGCATGTCATTTCCCGTAGATATCCGAGAGGAGGGGCAGGGAAAGACGCTCACGTTTAAAGTTTAAAAAAAAATGGGAAACTTTCACGCTGATAACGAAAACCTTGGATTGACATCGGAAGCCAGGAGAATATGCTGATTGGTGGATTAAATCTTTCTTCGCTTGATTTTGGTAATTTCCAACAGGCTCCCTGCAGTGAAATTGTTGCATAAGCAGAAAAGCATTCGGTGGGTATATTCCATCCGCCTATTTTTCGCATGGTTGCCATGGCAGCCTCGATGCAGTTCAATAGAGAATCGCTGTCTTTTTTTTTTTTAACATGGTCCATCCATGGTGCATGTAAATTGGGAGGCTATTAGACGTGATGAGGGAAAGTAAGGCTTGTGGGACAATCAAAACGTCATTGATCTCTCCACGATTTATATTTTTGGTGGAATTTAAGACCTGCATTTTACCTTTTATGATTTGTCCATGTCACTTTCATGGGTCGGAAGTTGGTTGGGTTCATTCACCAATTCTTTCAGAAAATGCTGGCATCGAAATAGTTCCTTTGCAGTGTGATAAGATAACGGATGAAAAAGATGAATACCAACTTCACACTTTGATCAGACAATGTCCCCAAAAAGACTCCTTTTCAATGCCTCTAAAAAGAATCATCACCAGCTAACCCAAACCGATGAGATCACATGAAGTGTAAAATACAAAAGCGTTTCATCCTTGACAAAAAGGACAGTGTTTACTGCAAAAGAGAAAGGAACAGAGGATCAATCATTATGCAATGGTCACTTTTTTGCATGTGACCAAGAAGAATCAGATCGCCTGCTTTTCGTGGGCATTCTTATCAGAGGCAGCTAAACCAATCAAATCAAACAGAGCCATTGTCTCCAGCCAATGGATGCGCTTTATCTCGACAGCTTGACCCGATATAAAATAAGGGCGGTGCCCAGGTAGACATTTTTTTTTCTTTTTTTTTTTTTTTTTCCTTTGCTCCACCTTGGTAGAATATCCCCCCTCTCTCACTTATATTATAAATACTATTTCATTACCTTATACATATTTTCTTATATCCGTTTCCTATCTTTGTATATATTACGCACGCGACTTACTTTAAAACTAAATGATGACTATGGAAAACAAATCTTGGGCTGAAGCTATTCCTGCCGCGCAAGGTCTTTACAACCCTGAATTAGAAAAGGATGCTTGTGGGGTTGGCTTTATGGTGAATGTCAAGGGAAAGCGCTCGCATAAGATCGTGAGTGAATCAGCCTCCATTGTAAGTGATCCTTTCCTACTGGCGGCCCTGGTCTCATCTTTTTCTTCATAGCTATGCAACATGACCCATCGTGGTGCCAGTGGTGCGGATATTCGTGATGGCGATGGCGCTGGCGTCATGACGGGGATTCCTCATGAATTCTTTGTGAACGAAGCTAAACGTGAACTCGATATCCAATTGCCTGAGGAAGGCCACTATGCCGTGGGCAACCTGTTTATGAAGGGCGATGCCGCCTCTCTGGAAGACAGCAAAAAGGTGTTTGAAGACATTGCCACCTCTCTCCATTTGAACGTTCTTGGCTGGCGCTCCGTTCCTGTGGATTCTTCCATCATTGGCCCTGCTGCCAAGTCCAAGGAGCCTGCCATCGTCCAGCCCTTTGTCGTCCTTGCCGACCAATCCTCCTTTGACGAGCAGTATTTTGAACGCCAGCTGTATGTCCTGCGCAAGCATGCCACCCACACCTTGACCATGAAGAAATGGTTCTATGTCTGCTCGCTCTCCAACAAGAACATCATCTACAAAGGTCAATTGACTCCCAAGCAAGTCTTCCAATACTTCCACGATCTGAACAACTACCAATACACCACTCATTTTGCCTTGGTCCACTCTCGATTCTCCACAAACACCTTTCCTTCTTGGGACCGTGCTCAACCAATGAGATGGTGCGCCCACAACGGTAAGTCTAAACTCCGTCCATTTCGGAATGGAAGACAAGACTCACCCTTCTCTCCTTTTTTTTTTTTATCCTGCAGGTGAAATCAACACTCTGCGTGGCAACAAGAACTGGATGCGCTCGCGTGAAGGCATGATGAAATCAGACAAATTTGGCGATGAACTGGACTTGCTTTATCCCATTATCGAAGAAGGTGGCTCTGACTCGGCTGCTTTTGACAACGTCCTTGAGCTTTTGGTCGTCAACGGTGTCTTGACCCTCCCTGAAGCCATCATGATGATGATTCCTCCTGCCTGGCAAAACAATGACAACCTGGCTCCTGAAGTCAAGGCTTTCTATCAATGGTCCAGCAGCTTGATGGAAAGTTACGATGGCCCTGCCCTCTTCACTTTCTCTGACGGCCGGTAAGTACCCAAAAAAAAAAAAACGGTCGTTGCTGATATCTCCTTCCCCCCCAAAGGTACATTGGTGCCAACCTTGATCGTAACGGTCTGCGTCCTTGTCGTTACTACTTGACCTCTGACGACATCATGATCTGTGCCTCTGAAGTCGGTACTGTGTACGTGGACCCCGAGACCATTGTGGAAAAAGGCCGTCTCCAACCTGGTCGTATGCTTTTGGTCGACACAGTTGAAGGAATTGTTGTCGATGATAAGCAACTTAAGGCTCAAACCGCTGCCAAGCAAAACTTTGTCGACTGGGTCAAGCGCCAAAAGATCCACCTAAAGGACATCGTCGAAAAGGCCCATGCTACTTATCAACCTCAGTTGGATGCCACGTCCGTCAACGAAGACCCCCGCCTGCGCGCCTTTGGTTACACTTTGGAACAGCTTAACCTGCTCTTGCTGCCTCTTGCTTCCACCGGCAAAGAGCCTCTTGGCTCCATGGGTAACGACACTGCCCTTGCCTGTCTGGCCGAAAACCCCCGTCTGGTCTATGAGTACTTCCGTCAGCTCTTTGCCCAAGTAACCAATCCTCCTATCGACCCCATCCGTGAAGAAATCGTCATGTCTTTGGAATGCTACGTCGGTCCCGAAGGCAACATTTTGGAAATGGACGAAAAGCAGCTTCACAAGCTCACCCTGCCCTCGCCTATCCTGTCCATGGAAGAACTTGCCGCGGTCAAGAACATGTCCGCCATCTACCCCGACTGGAAGGTCGCCACCATCGACATCACTTTTGCCAAGGCCGACGGTGTTCAAGGCTACGTCCAAGCTCTCGAACGCATCTGTACCGAAGTGTCCCAAGCTATCGACCAACACTACAAGGTTGTCGTGCTTTCCGACCGTGGTGTCAATGCCGACCGTGTCGCCATCTCCTCCTTGATTGCCTGTGGTGGGGTCCACCATCATTTGGTCCGCAACAAGCAACGCTCTCGCGTCGCTTTGATGATCGAAACCGCCGAAGCCCGCGAAGTCCACCACTTCTGTGTCCTCCTGGGCTATGGTGCTGACGCCATCAACCCTTACCTGGCCATGGAAACCATGCTCAAGCTTGAACGCCAAAACGCCATCGACACCTCCCTGACGGGCGACAAGCTGATCTACAACTACAAGAAGGGTATTGACAACGGTATCTTCAAAGTCATGTCCAAGATGGGTATTTCTACTCTGGCCTCCTACAAGGGTGCTCAAATCTTTGAAGCTTTGGGTGTGGACGACAGTGTCATCGCTCGCTGTTTCTCCGGCACTGCCTCACGTATCAAGGGTGCCACCTTCGACATCTTTGCTCTCGACGCCCTTGCTCTCCACAACCACGCCTACCCCTCTGGCAACTTTGTCGCCCCCATGACGTTGCCTGAATCTGGTGAATATCATTGGCGTCACGGCGGTGAGCCCCACGTCAATGAGCCTGCTGCTGTTGCCAACTTGCAAGATGCTGTGCGCACCAAGAACCAAAGTGCCTATGACGCCTACTCGCACCATTCCTATGAAGCCATCAAGAAATGTACACTTCGTGGTATGCTGGACTTTGACTTTGAAAAGGCCAAGCCTATCCCCGTCGAACAAGTCGAATCCTGGGACACCATCGTCAAGCGCTTTGTCACCGGTGCCATGTCATACGGTTCCATCTCCATGGAAGCCCACTCTTCCTTGGCCATTGCTATGAACCGCCTGGGTGGTAAGAGCAAGTAAGTCTTCCTTCCCAAAAAAAAAAAAAGGATCTCCGTGCTGATTCTTTTTTTTTTTTCCTTAAGCACTGGTGAAGGTGGTGAAAAGCCTGAACGGTCATTGCCTCGTGAAAACGGCGACAGCATGCGCTCCGCCATCAAGCAAGTGGCTTCCGGTCGTTTCGGTGTCACTTCTTTCTACCTGTCTGACTCTGACGAATTGCAAATCAAGATGGCCCAAGGTGCCAAGCCTGGTGAAGGCGGTGAATTGGCTGGTACAAAGGTGTCTGAGGAAATCGCCTCCACTCGCAAGACCACTCCTGGCATTGGTTTGATCTCGCCCCCTCCTCACCACGACATCTACTCCATTGAAGATCTCAAGCAATTGATTTACGATCTCAAGTGCTCCAACCCTCGCGCCCGTGTGTCTGTCAAGCTGGTGTCTGAAGTTGGTGTTGGTATTGTCGCTTCGGGCGTGGCCAAGGCCCGTGCCGATCACATCTTGATCTCCGGTCACGATGGTGGCACTGGTGCTTCTCGTTGGACTGGTATCAAATATGCTGGTCTGCCCTGGGAATTGGGTCTTGCCGAAACTCACCAAACCTTGGTGCTCAACGATCTCCGCGGTCGTGTCATTGTCCAAACGGACGGACAAATCAAGACCGGCCGTGACATGGCCATTGCTTGTTTGCTCGGTGCTGAAGAATGGGGCTTTGCCACCACGCCCTTGATCGCTTTGGGTTGTACCATGATGCGCAAATGTCATTTGGTAAGTAGGAAAAAAAAAAAAAAAGGAGCCTGCCTGCTCATTTTTTTCTTTCTTTTCAGAACACATGTCCTGTCGGTGTTGCCACTCAAGATCCTGAACTGCGCAAGAAATTCCAAGGTGCTCCTGAACATGTTGTGAACTTCTTCTTCTACCTGGCCGAAGAAATGCGTACCCTGATGGCTAAACTTGGTTTCCGCACTGTCAACGAAATGGTCGGTCACGCCGAAATGCTCAAAGTCAATGAATCCCTCCGTACCTTCAAGACGGCCAACTTGGACCTGACCCCCATCTTGACCCCTGCTTCGTCTCTCCGTCCCGGCGTTGCCAGCTACTGCGTCCAAAAGCAAATGCATAACCTCCACGTCCGCCTTGACAATTACTTGATCGACGAAGCCGAAGCTGCTTTGACCAACAAGGAGCCCGTCAAGATCGAAGCCCAAGTCGTCAACACCGACCGCGCCCTAGGTACCACCCTGTCCTACCATGTCTCCAAACGCCATGGTGAAGCAGGTTTGCCTACCGACACTATCCATGCCAAGTTCACCGGCTCAGCTGGTCAATCCTTGGGTGCCTTCCTTGCTCCCGGTATCTTCTTTGAATTGGAAGGTGACGCCAACGACTACGTCGGCAAGGGTCTCTCTGGTGGTAAGCTCGCCATCTATCCCCCAAAGAACTCTACCTTCAAGTCCGAAGAAAACATCATTGTCGGCAACGTCTGTTTGTATGGTGCCACCTCTGGCCGCGCCTACTTCCGTGGTATCGCTGCCGAGCGTTTCTGTGTCCGTAACTCCGGTGCTCATGCCGTCTGTGAAGGTGTTGGTGACCATGGTTGCGAGTAAGTCCCCAGCTACCAAAAAAAAAAATAAGAAAAAAATGCTCACCTCCTTTTTTAGATACATGACTGGTGGTCGTGTGGTGATCTTGGGCAGCACCGGTCGCAACTTTGCTGCTGGTATGTCCGGTGGTATTGCCTATGTCTTGGACTTGCAAGGTGACTTTAAGCAAAAGGTCAACACCGAAATGGTTGAATTGGAAACCGTCAACGACGACGAACGTGTGGCTGAATTGCGCAACTTGATCGAAGATCACCGCCATTACACTGGCTCAGCCTTTGCCGACGAAATCCTTCAACACTTCAACGAATACCTGCCCAAGTTTGTCATGGTCATGCCCACGGAATACAAGGAACTGTTGCTCAAGGAACGTGCCGCCGCCGCCGCCACCGAACAACCCAAGCAAGAGGAAAAGGTGTGCGAAACTCCCAAGAAGCGCGAAGCTCCTGTTGAAGATTTGGAAGACAGCGTCATGGACGAAGCCACCATTCTCGAACGCCGAAAGAAGCTCGACAAGATCCGCGGCTTCATGAAGTACAAGCGCCGCACCGACGGCCATCGCAACGCCAAGCGCCGTATCCAAGATTTTGAAGAAATCAACAATCGCCTCACCCGCTCTCAGCTCCACGAGCAAGCCGCTCGTTGCATGGACTGTGGCATTCCATTCTGTCAATCCAGCGACACCGGTTGCCCCATCGGTACGAGAAAAAGCTAAAAAAAAAAAAAAAAAAAAAGAAGAGCCAGCGCTCACTTTTTCATGCTTGCTTGTAGGTAACGTCATTCCCAAGTGGAACGAATTGGTGTACAAGGACAACTGGAAAGATGCTCTTGAACGTCTGGTGATGACCAACAACTTCCCAGAATTCACCGGTCGTGTGTGTCCTGCTCCTTGTGAAAACAGCTGTACGCTCGGCATTAGCGAAAATCCTGTGGCCATCAAGAGCATTGAATGCGCCATCATCGACAAGGGCTTTGACGAAGGCTGGATCGTGCCCAAGGTGCCAGCCCACCGCACTGGCAAGCGCGTTGCTGTGATCGGTTCCGGTCCCGCTGGTCTCGCTGCCGCCGATCAACTCAACAAGGCCGGTCACTTGGTGACTGTCTACGACCGCAATGACCGCATGGGTGGTCTCTTGATGTATGGCATCCCCAACATGAAGCTTGACAAGAAGATTGTGCAACGCCGCCTTGACTTGCTCGCTGCTGAAGGCATCACCTTTGTGCCCAACGCCAACGTCGGTATCGATGTCGATGCCCGCGAATTGCAAAAGGAAAACGATGCCGTCGTTGTCGCTACCGGTGCCACCTGGCCCCGTGATTTGATGATCCCTGGCCGTACCGAAGCCAAGTCTGGCGTCCACTTTGCCATGGAATTCTTGCAAGCCAACACCAAATCTCTCTTGGACAGCAACCTCCAGGACGGTCACTACCTTTCCGCCAAGGGCAAGGATGTCATTGTCATCGGTAAGTTCACAAAAAAAAAAATTGACAGCCAGCTCACGTCTTTCTTTTCTCCCTTTCTCTAGGCGGTGGTGATACTGGTAACGATTGTATTGGTACCTCTCTCCGTCACGGCTGCAACTCTGTGGTCAACTTTGAATTGCTACCTCAGCCTCCTGTCGATCGTGCTCCTGACAACCCCTGGCCACAATTTGCCCGTGTCTACAAGGTCGACTATGGCCATGCTGAAGTCCAAGCTCACTTTGGCAAGGACCCTCGTGAATACTGCGTGCTGTCCAAGTCCTTCCAAGTGAACGCTGAAGGCCAAGTCACGGGTATCAACACTGTCCGTGTCGAATGGACCAAGACCGATGGCAAGTGGAGCATGAAGGAAGTCGAAGGCTCCGAGCAACTCTTCAAGGCCGATCTTGTGCTCCTGTCCATGGGTTTCTTGGGCCCTGAAAATGACGTTGTCAAGCAACTCGAGCTCACCCAAGATGCTCGCACCAACATCCTCACCACCAAGAAGACCAATTACGCTACCCACGTCCCTGGTGTGTTTGCTGCCGGTGACTGTCGCCGAGGTCAATCCTTGATCGTCCATGGTATCAACGAAGGTCGCCAATGTGCTCTGGAAGTTGATGTGTTCTTGTCCGGCGCCAGTGCTTTGCCCGTTGCTGGCGGTATCTGGAAGCGCAGTGTTGCTGCCCCCATCAAAGCCAACTAACTTTGCTACTGATTCTACCTCTTCATTATTTTGATTTACTGTTACATATCCCCTCTGCCAATCTCCTAAAATTTATTTTTTTTTCCTCCTAGAATATCCAATTGCATGAAATAAAAAAAAATTGTTTGTTTTTTTCTACACGTCCATTGCTGGATATGAAGTTGCGGTTATTTCTTGTCATTTTGTACTGGTATGAATTCAATTTAAGCAATGTTACAATCTGATATTTGATCAGGCCACCTGGGCACCCATCCCCCTGGCGATAATAGCCGATTTTTCTCTTTTTTTTTAAGCAGCCTTCACCAATCGACCAGAGGTTTTCAGCACCATCATCATTCATGCATTTGCCTTCCGTCACAAAATTTCAGGTCGATCTGACTACTCCAGAGTGCTCTGCAACTTTTGTTTTTTTGTTTTCAAAATGAAAATGAAGAAACTGGTGGTCAAATTCATATTCCGCAGTGTCTTCCATTCCTGGCTAGTGCAATCATGAAATCTGGTCATCAGCGAATATTAACCTCGATATTAAGAAATAATCCAAAAGCTAATGTCACCATTTACAAACGATTCCAATGCTGGTAATCTCTTCTTTCGATGCCGTGCTTGTTTCAATGGCACTCTCCTCAGCTTGGTTTGTCTAAAGCAGCTCCAAAACGTCGGTCCTTTGAAATGGCGAAACCATTTTTTCCCCCCTTCAGTTCATTATTTGACTTGCACACTTGATTTTACTTTCGCGCGCATTAGAAAATAATTTAGCGGTTCGCCCGATTGGTCTGCTTGCTAAAAAATTATCCACCGCTCAAAAATAAACCTGTTTCCCGCCAAATGATGGCAGAAATCCGGTTTACAGTAATAAAGCAGCCTCCCCTCTTTATAGGGGGACGCCAGAAGCGCCTCGTTTGTTTGGGATTTCTAATGATGTTCAGGCAACACTCCACCAGTCTTGCCGTTTAAACGGCATTTTTTTAGTCAGAGAGCAACTTGGCGGTGGCAAGGCTCAACACCGTAGTGGGCTGACAGCGATCAGTGTGGCTCAAAGCTTTCTTTGTCCACCCGTTCCACTGCCAAACTTGATAAAAAAAGCTACAATCTCTTTCTCCATTCTAAATCCCGCGCCAACGCCATCCAACTAATCCTGTCGTTTTTATTTTTATAATTATCCAAAATGACCCTGTAAAAAAGGACTACTTGCTCTAGGCAAGAATGCGCTCAATACTTTTGTCTGGCACCATGATAAAAAAAGCCGTCGTGCTTTTTTGCCAACACTTGACACAAGACCTGATTGGCAACGGAGTTTTCTTTTTTTTTTGCCCAAGAAGTGGAAACAGTTCAGGGCTTTTTTTATTTTTAAAAAAAAAACGTTGGTCCACGCTTGGCGCCTTTTTCTTCTTCCTTGTCCACGGTGTTATAGATTTGATTGACTGAACATGTCTGGCTACACTATCATTTGGATGTTCTTTGCTGCTGCCATTGCTTCTGGAGCTTCTTACATCTTCACTCCCAAAGGCATCAACCAAACGTAAGGCACTATGTTCCTCAGTAGATGATAAACGAAAGCTTGTGTTTCAATGAGTTATTGACCACCTGAGGTTTTTTTTTGATGAATAGCGTTATTCGCACGATGCTGATAATGACTATTACCTGCTGCTACTTGATGTAAGTGACTGAAGAGGTGCCAGCCATCCCAATGGGAAGACAGGATGACGACTCACATGCCTTTCCTTTCTTTCTCACTTTCATCTCTCCGTCATTGCAGGTGGGCTATTACCTATCTTGCGCAACTCCATCCCCTGATCAATCCAGTTCGTGTTGGTCTTCGTCCTCACCACGAGTAGACTCCCAATGTCGCTGAGCACTCGGTTTTGGAGAGCATCTTTCCTGTTACATTCTCTCTTTCGCTTGCTCTTTGTTCCTCGTAACCTCATACCCTTCTTGTTTTATGATCGCTCCAGCCCCTTGATTACATGTATCTTTCGATTAAATACAAAAAACGTGACAACTGGATGTGCACACCAAAATCTTTGTCGTGAACATCAAATCTACGCCGTGAGGATCAACAGCCACAGATCACTTGGCTGCGAGGGGTTAAAAGTTGGCTGTGAGCGGTTCTACCAGCCTTGGCCCAGGCTGATCTTATGAAGCGCCACCAAACACGAGTGGGAACATTTTTATTCATTGTTGGTATGGGGGAGAGACTGGGGGAGAGGCATGGGGGATGAGCAGGGGAGGGATAAACTATAGTACAAGTCGAGAAGGAAGAAGACCAAGGCATTCCTTCACGAGCGGGGAGAGATCAATGGCAAAGAAAAAAAAAGGTCAGGGAAGAGGCAGGTTTTCAAAGGGCATTGTTGGAATCCGAGGTATCCATGTCATCTTGAGCGTCTATGGAGTAGACTAGCTCAGCCTTGACAAAATCATTGATGCGAGGGTAATCCATGCGCTCGTCGAGCTTTTCCTGGGACCAGGCCAGCATATTGAGTAGCTTGGGAAGTCTTGGGTCGGGCTCGCGCGACTGGCTAAGCAAGATGACTTTGTTGAGTTCCTGTGCTGTCTTTTGTCTTTGCTGAGGCAGCAGTAAATCCTTGACAGGAGAGTCTTTGCTGTCCTGAAAGGCAAGGAGGGCCATTGTGCGTTCCAACTCCTCCAAAAATTCCGGATGCTCTTCGCCGCGAGGTGCCATTTCTTCAGCAGCAAAGTTCAGCGCCCCTTCGTCGTCGCCTTGTCGAATCAGCTCAATCAGCCGTTGTTGTTGCAAATGGAAATACAATTTGGGATTGGTATCTAGAATCTGCAAGGCCCAAAAATAAATCAACATAAAAAAATGCGTCATCCGTTTCCAAACGCTCTCCAATTCTGGGCTGGTTCTTGTCGCCTCCATCTTAACCTCCCCTTAATCGTTACCTCGGGATTCAAATCATTCACCAAATCGATGGCTGCATCAATGTCGCCTGCTTGGACTGCATGGCGTATTTCCCTACGTTCTTGAATCGACAGCAAATCTACACAAGGCGAGAGGCCGCTTTCTCTGCTGAATTGTTCAGCTGCTTCCACGTAGCCTTCTATCACCAAGTAGTTCATAATCAGCTGATTCAATGTCCTAAAAAAAGCGTCATGAGTACAAGAACTTGAGGCTCTTCGTAAGATAAAAAGAAGAATAGAAACAAGGCCACCCTTGCTGATGATTTATTTTCTTTTCACATGGGTCCGCTTACTGCTTTTCTACTGTAACCTTGGCTAGTCGCTGTTCCCACTCATCTTTGCTGATAGTTTTCCTTTTGACAGTTGTGGATGCCATGACAAGCAATAAGTTACAATTAAAAAGAAAGAAAAGGCGAGGGTGAGAATTAGGAAAATAAATAGGTGCTGACGGCGGTCTTTTAAAAGAGATGCTTAGGCAGGAAGGCTTCTCTTTAAAACGTACAATTTTTTGTAGCGTTAAGAAAACATGCCCCAAAGTAACATCAAGCGAGCGTAAATGGAAAACAAAAAACCAAAAAAAAGATAGAGGTGTACATTCGTTTGTCAGGCACAGCTGTTACAAAACAGCTCGCCAGATCGCACACCAGAGTAAAAGCCAGCCAGGTTTATTTGTAAATCACGATGGGGGCATCCTCCAGCTGCTGCAGGACTGATGAGATACGTTCGTCGGTACAGACTGGGTCAGGACTGGGGTCTACTCGCAGAATCTTTCGAAAGCCTTCGTTGACATCGGCTGAGGGAGGCGAGTAATTTTTCACAAAGCGGCGCAAAATCTCCTGACCTTCGCTCCCTTGCACCCCGGTTGGGTGATCTTTCCGTGTCATGATACGCTGGGCACATTCCTGTGTTCCAAATAAAAGAAAGGGATGAGTTATGGATGTAATTATGCTGCGACAGGAAGTCCAGTGCTTACACGGGCACCAGCAGTGAAGACAATACAATCCACAGGAACACCATAGTCGCCAGCGATCTGTACCCATGTCTTGCGTTGATCCACGTCAAAATTGCACCGATCCACCACCACATTGAAGTCCAGATCGAGGAATTTTTTGGTGTACATTGCGCACGCTTTTCTAGATTTCATCTCATCTTGATTCACTCGCTTCCATTCCTAAAAAAAAAAAAAAGAGAGAGAGATAGCCATCCCGCAGAAGAAAAATAAAATGAAATGCAAACAGGTGAGACCGTGTAAACAACAAATGAAATCTTACTGGATGAGCGATTAGCTTGGTGGAAAATGTGCTTTTGCCCGAGCCAGGCAAACCAACGAGGACAAGGATGCGTGGCATCATGAAGATTATAATAGTCGAGGTTTGCTCAAACAACAAAAAAAAGGGGGGGAAGAAGAATAAAAAAAAAACGCCGCACTCATCCCTGCTGTCATCTTCGTGTGTAACACTTCACTTTTTTATTCATTGCTCTTGACTCAAGTAGCGCTGGTCATCTCACTCTTGATGCATTATTATGTAGCATACGTTGTTGCTTGTGCGATGTGCTACCATGCCCGGGGCGAGCTGCTAGGATACATTTTCGCTAGGTGGCCATTTCTGGGCCAACAGCGACGGGGTTTGAAACTGGGGCTGATCAAGAAGCTGAGATAGAAAAAAGCTGCACGACGCCAATAAAAAGTTGTGGAAGCCAATCTGGAATATCAGGAGCCCCAACAAAAGTTGTTCCGAGGTGTTACAACCTCGAAACGGAGCCAGGACTGCTAGGTCCGGGAATCGAACCCGGGTGGCACGCTTGGGAAGCGTGAATCTTGCCACTAGATCAACCAAGCATACGGTTTGATAGACCGTAGAAAGGGCCTTGTTGTGAAATCGGCAGTTCGGCGCCCGATTCGGCCCGAATTGCCGAATAATTGTGATTGGCCATTTTCCTTTTCCCTTTTTTGTTTTTTTCTCTCTCCGCTTCCAATTCTTATTTTATTTTTTGACATCTGAACCCTGATTAAACACATCTCTTTTTGACGTTTTGAAGCGGAAGTGAAAGGTCAACAGAAAGAAGGAGAAAACCCGTACTTTTGTTCTATTCCTGCAGTCCGAAACCCTTTTCCCTATACACCCACACGTGCCGTCATATCATTTTGGTGGAGGAGAGGAGCATACACAATTTTATTATTACAACTACCTACTGCAACAGTGACCGCACGACATCTTTTTTTCTTCTTTACACTTTTACTTCTTCGCTTCCCTTCCGAACCCCGACTTGAACCGTATACTTTTCCAGACATCTACCTCGTTTTTTTTTCTTTTTGACACTTTACATCGTACCAATCATGACCAACTCAATCGAATTGTACAACTTAATTGACAAGCCCGACAGCTTCAAAGGCGACCCTCAATTGGAAAACCCAATGTTGTGGTTACGAAATATGGAAACCTGGATGGATGCCTTAGACCTAACTGAGGAACAGAGGCTCAAGGTAGCACCTACGTTTTTGAAAGGCGCTGCTGCGACCCAATATGACAAGAAAATGGAAAAGCCGGAAACGTGGGCCGCCTTCACTGCAAGATTCAAGGAAACGTTTGTGCCAAGCGACCTGGAAGAAAGTTGGCGTAGGAAGTTGGATTCCATGAAACAAGACACGTTGTCGGTCTCTGCCTTGAAATTAGCTCTCGAAGAACTTTTCTTTCGTCTCGATATCACAAATGATAGCGAAAAGAAACGTCATTTGATTAAGTCACTAAATTGGGAACTAGCCAAGTGGGTGGAACGCAGCCGCCCTACCACCTACGACGAAGCCATTAGTTATGCCCGTCAGGAAGAAATCATCATGAGCAAATATGGCCGCACCAACCATCATGGAAGTTTGCAAAATCAAGATTATCGAGAGCAACAAGATCCTTCCCCATACTCAACTCCTATGGATCAAGAGAAACAGTGGTATCTACCAAGCCGAGATAATGAAAGCATCACTGACACGATGGACAATTTAGCCGACGCGCTCGGCAAGCTCAAGGTCCACTTCACTCCCCGTCCCACCCAAGCACCAGCGCGACGTTATCAAGTACCTCAAGATTATGGCCAACGCTATGAATCTGGTCCTTCTCGCAACACCCCACGTGGTCCATTCCAACCTTCCCGCCAACAAGGAAACGGCTGGACCTGTCACAACTGCGGCGATCCCAACCATTTTGTGCGCAACTGCCCATTCCCCGTCAAAACCGTGGTGATCCTTACCAACAACATCAAGGTCCGGGAAAAGACCAGGGACAATAGACCAAGGGATACCTATTGTCCTACAACCCCCAACTATCCCGATAAGAACGACGGATGATCGTGACAAAAAAAAAATAATAGCGAAAAAAAAACGATGACGACGCTTACACTTCCCAAAATTTCCTTAGTGAGACGCAAATACGCGCAATACAAGGTGTGAAGGTGTACAATGCAAAACATAGGAAGCGACGAGGACACACTGACGCCACAGGCAAGTTGGTGATCAAGGACGTGCCGCCTACCCCTGATGGGAAACCGAAACAAAGAGGTCCTCTCCGTCGTCTACAGGTGGATGTGCCCCCAGTTGACATTTGGAATGTGATGCAAAATACGACGGCTGGACCAGGTGGTGTATCCCTCGCGCAGATCCTCGCCAGAGACAAAAAACTGGCGAAAGACGTGGTGGATGGTATCCGTTACTGCCATGGTCGAAACGCCAAACGCCCTGTGATGCCCGCTGCGATAACTGACACAGGTGCTGCTCCTTCACCGTTCAAGGCCAACCCTACCCGCATTAACGTCGCTGTAGCCGTAGAAGACGTAGACGATGACTCTTTTGACGATGATTCAGTTTTTGATGAAGACGGTGACGCTGAATACTCTGAAGTGGAAAGTGACGTGGAAGAATCGTGGAACAATTTCCCTAAAGACGATGACTATGAAGACGTATTGAGTATAGCAGACGGGAAGGAGATGAAAAAACTATTGCCGTTCTCTGTCCCTGTTACGATCCTTGGTAAACCACTACAAGCCGTGGTAGACACTGGTGCAGCACTTTCCGTTATCAGTTCCGCGCTAGTGCATCGTCTTGGACTGGTGGTGGATGGCGACATGAACTTCACCGTGGAGAATTTGGACCAGTCGACAACAAAACCGGGTGGTCTCTGCCATGGGGTCCCCATCGAAGTGGCTGGTTACAAACGCCCTGATAACATGATTGTACAAGACCGCAACGATGACCTATTACTATTGGGTATGCCATGGTTACAACGCTATGAAGCTACGCCATTACCTGCCACCTTGGAACTCAAGTTGCCAGTATGTAAGGAACCTGAACAAAACTTACTGATAAGAGGTTGCGTTTGTGAAAATGATCCTGCAGTGCTATCGCGCATATATCATATCGCTACTCCAAGCTCGACTCCGAAGTTGGTAGTATTAAGGACATACTGTATTGGGCAGTGGGGATGGAGTCGAAGTCGACAAAACAATCGGGATGGAAGTTGGCAGTGGGGATGGATCAACGAAAGAAAAAGTTGAAAAAAAAAAAACAATTGGGACCGACGGATCTGAGGGCGCAAATTATCAAGTCCGACAACCAGGCTGTCCATGATCTAGTGACCCGATACCTAGCATGTTTCGTCGAACAAACTGTCCCGTTTAGTGATGATTCTGCCATACCATTATGGTTAACGAAGATAGGCCTATCGCAGGGAAGCCGTACAGATTGACCTGGGAACAAGACGACGTGCTCAAGAGCACGCTGAATGATTTGTTGGCAGAAAAATTAATCCAGCCTTCCCAAGGACTGTATGCAGCCCCTGTAATTTTTGTAGCGAAGAAGACAGGAGACCTCAGAATGTGCGTGGACTACAGGAAGCTGAACGCGGTGACGGTCAAGGACTCCTTTCCTTTACCCCACATCGACGACATTATCGATGCTCTAGGAGAT
>MCGT01000068.1:0-35702 GCA_002104935.1 Hesseltinella vesiculosa
CATTGTACCTTTCAAAACCAAAGCACCAAAAGGCATAGATTGGTCCAAAAGTCCTTTATGTTGTCTAAAAGGTGGCAGTGCAAGTGCATGTTGATGGTCGCGATAGTGCTCCCATATTCAGTAACACTGCTTTTTTGCCAAATTCTTTGAACAACTGCAAGGTACCATAAAAAAAAAGTGAGAATGACGCTTTTTACCAACCTTTTTTTTTTTTTTTCTCCACGACTTGCCATGTGGGCTTCTTCAGCTTCGTTGATAGTTACAGTTGGTTTTACAATCAGACGACAGGCGTCGACAAACATCATCCAATTGACTACTCTTGATGCACCAAGTCCACGACCATGAATTAGACATTGTGAAATTCCGAGCGTCCATTTGCGCCAGTCATCAGCAGTCAACTGAGCGAAACCACTTGCGATCTTGCGCCGTGACAAGCGCATGGTTGGCGGCACTAACAATGAATACAAGTCTCGTTCCATTTGGTCCAAAATTTTGGCGGAGAGCAGTGCTGGCTTTTTTACACCTGTGATGCCATCAGTGGTTTGCTGCGACCACGTATCTCGGGTGATTTTTTTTGCTGTACCAAGGAACAAGTTGTGCATAGGATCCACAACGATTTGACGCAATGGATCAAAATAGGTGAGCCTGTATAATTCGCTCCAACGCACACCAAATTCTTCTTCGATGACCGCTTGTTCAGCCTTGACTGTGGCTTCTGACCATTTCTTCGCAGCTTGTCTGATCTCCATCTTGCATTTTCTTGGCCATGCTTCCACTTCAAAATCGGACATGTTCCTTGATTGACTTGTTTCGTTTTGCTCGAATTTTTTCGCACAATACATGCAGGCAAATGCAGCCGAATGACCGAGGAAACCTCCAACTTTCCTAGCGGCAGGAATATCGCAAACGACATTCAGTAAGGCAGCCCTGATAGCAACGCCTGATGTCTCCAACATAACGCCATCATACAAATGTTCAAGTTGATCCACCAATGGCCGTAAATAGTGGTTCATCTGGCTGGTAGAGGGCTCCTTTGGGCCCGGGATCATACCAAACAAGATGACATTTTCTAATTTAAATCGTTCTTCCCTAGGCAGGTTGTTAATGACAAGATACATAGCTCCAGATGAATGGCTGCCGGCAGACGTGAAGCTTGGAACCAGTCCACGTTGAGGGTAAGCATCAAAGAGTAGTGATTGTCGGTGAATGGTGCAGGGGGGTCTTGATTATCCATGAGCTCGGTCCACATTTTGCCGTCGTAGATATCGCACATGGTGCCTTCAGGTGTGCTGGCTCGATTTCTCCAGTGGTTAATACTGTCGATGAACCCTGGTCGAGAAAAAAAAACGTCCAAGACTTTGGCAATATCCTGATGAGCGAAGGCTTTGATGGCGTACTGCTTTTTGGAAACTGGATTGATCTTGAACAAGGGATGACCGCATGGGGCTCGCTGGGGGGCAAATGGATGATTTGGAAACATTGTGTAAGGGCAGTGGGTAGGTGGGCTGGCACGATAATCCACGTAATGACATTTCGAACAGCTAACTGCTGCTTTTGCTGAATTAAATAGAACGTCGTCTGTCGGTTCATAACGACTACTCAAGGTACTCACTGTAACCGGGAGCTGACCCTGGTGACCGAGGGACATGATTGCTGTATTCAATATGAGTAAGATCAGTTCTGCGACTCTGCGGGTCAGAGCGTTAGAGTAAAGCGTCAAGACACAAATTGCCAAGAAGTCAAGCACAGCGCCATCTCGCCTATCGTCAGCATCTGTTGGACCAGCTGAAAAAAAAAAGTAAGCTCACGCTGTGCGATATGTGTATGTTTTTGATTTGCTTTTTTTTTTTTTTTTAGCAAGTACCCTCTGTGCTATCCGTTTCAGCTTCAGTTTCATCAATATCAATTTGAGGTATATCCAGTCCGTAATCATCCAAGTATTCTTCTTGATGGTAATCTGTTTGCTCTTGATAGAGACCACCGTCGCTTTGCAAGTCACTAGCGTCATCGTATTGCTGATCCAGATCATTGGCGTCATCGTAATAGTCATCATCACCTTGTGACATGCTACTACTCATATCATTTTCTTGATAATTTGCACCAGCACCTACAGTATTTGCCAACGACACTTGTTAAGATCTCTCTCTCTCTCTCTCTCTCTCTCTCGGTCGTCCTTACAATTGTCTTTCATGACTTGGTTTTCAGGCTCCTCCATAGCGACATCTCCATCTAGTACTTGGCTGATGGCTGGTGTTGTTGTGAGCAATGTGGCTGGCTCTTCCATGGCGTCATCCTCTTGGATATTCCTGGCGATTGGGCCGCCGTCTGTCAACCGCGTTGCTGGTAAGTTTTTTTCTTGAGTTTTGTGACGACGTTAAACTTACCATCGTTTTCATTTCTGATTCGAAAAGCGTGAAGCATGGCCTTGTATTCTTCTTTAGGATCTACAAGAATGATACAAAGGTAAACTTGCCGTGTATTCTATTTGTGATAAGTCCTCTCTTTCACTCACTAATCCATTTTTCTCCTTTCTTAATAGCGGCATTTCTGTGGTCATAGAAAGTCTGCTTGCCAATCCAACGACCTCGACCATTACTCAGGTATTTGCAGCCCTGGCATTTGCATAGCATCACTTTATTCTTGGGAGGCTTGAATGGATCGATTAGTTCACTGAAGGTGTCTTGCATTCCAGAATGGAGGTAAAATCGAGAGAGGGTCAGAGGAAGAAGAAATGAAATGTGCGCGTGCGGGATGTAGGAATCAAGAGCACCAAAAAAAAAAGGCAAAACAACATGCAAAAAAGGAAAAAAAAAAGTGAGCAGAATAATACGATTATTTTATTGCAATTAAAGAAGAAAATAAACGAAACGAAGGAACAGTAATACTGTAAAAGCTACCCATATTTCAATGAAATTCAGAGCATTAAAAGCGAGAGAAAAAACCCGGTAAATTCGAGCAAATTCAGTAACGAGTCACCATGGTGTTTTAAAAAATTTACCATGGCAAGTGATTATAAAAAAAATGGTAAGAAATCACCATGGTAAAAATGTCCGGACGTGTCATGGCGTTTTAAAAAATTTGCTAAAGTTTTGTGAATGTGTCACCATGGCGAAACGTTCACTTACCAACTTTTTTTACCAACCTTTTGTCATGGCGATGGGCCAATTTCCCGTGGTGCCGCGGCCGCCGCGAGCGCCGTCGCACACCGCCGAACTACCGGAGCCCTCTGATTGGTAGAGTGGTCCTTTCTTTTTTTTTTGGTCTTCTAGATCCTTTTTTTGTACCTCGAAAAAAAAATTGGAAAGTGTTTTTTTTTTAAATGGTCCTCTTGAGTTGAATGACCATATTCATCATTAAAACAGGAGTAAATGGGACCAAACTTCGTGTGAGAGGAGCCTATTATATGAACTTTCTTCCATTTGAAAATGGGCTCTGGAATTATTATAGGAAGCAGACAGGGTATATGACCAAAAATGGTGTCAAAATTAGTGAGCCTCACCATCGCGTGCTTCCTCCTTTATTATCTATCACTGCCTTCAATCTCTCTGGCATGGATTCGATCAACTTGTTCCAATCATCCTCAGGGTTAAGATCATCCCAAGCTTTTTTAACCATCGGCCTGAACTTGTCAAGCGTAGTTCCTGGTTTAAACTTGGCTGATACGCGGTTCTTCATTTTTTTCCAGAGGTTTTCGATTGGGTTCAGATCAGGCGACTGCGCTGGCCAGTCCAACTTCTCAATGCCATGGTCCTTTCTCCATTTCTTCGACACAAGACTCTGGTGCGTGGAGGCACCATCCTCCATCAGAATAAAGCCAGGGTTCTCCTGCTGATACTTCGAAATAGGGCCATCATAGACGAGCTCCACAAAATCCTCAGACTTCGACTTGGTCTCGCGTTCATTCCTTCCGGTCTTGCGGAATATCGCCAAATCAATTCGCTTTCCATGGGCTATACCTCCCCACACCATTATCGACGATCGATTGCTTCTGAAAGTCTTCAAAAGACAGTTTTCTTGGTAGCCTTCGTCCTTCAAACGCCATACGCGTACCTGCCTCGATTCTTCACCAATTTAAAAGTCGCTTCATCGGTCCATAGCACGTTCTTCCAGTCTTCAATTGACCAGTTTCTGTGCGCTTTTGCAAATGCCAGTCTTGCTGCTTTATGTCTGTCGGTCAGGTATGGTTTTTTCTTTGCAACACGCGAATGGTATGCCATTCCATGAAGCTCCTTGCGAATCGTGTAGATGTGAGCATCATTGAATAGATTCACCTTGATGTCAGTAAGTGGAGCTCGCCTATTTTTTTTTATATACGACGAAAGGGCCCTTCGGTCACGGTCGGTGAGTTTTGGTTTTCTTCCTGAGCCCTTTTTATGTTCGAATGTGCCTCGATCTTCGTATTCGTTTATTATCTGGTAAATTCGAGAAGTTGAAAGCTGAAATTCAGATACGACTTCCTTGTTACTGCATCCGAGTTTTTTCATTCTGTAAACTTGGGCTTTAACTTCAGTTGATAGTGTCATGTTTGAGTGAAAAAAAAAGCGAAAAAGGCACGTCTGATGACGTAAGAACCGGGTTTTATTTCCACGACACCTCTCACTGATTGGGGTGGCCGTACCTACCGTACAAAAAAGGGATCTAGAAGACCAAAAAAAAAAGAAAGGACCACTCTACCAATCAGAGGGCTCCGGTAGTTCGGCGGTGTGCGACGGCGCTCGCGGCGGCCGAATTACCGAATCCACAACAAATACGCTTTCAAAGTCCCCCAAATATATGGGGGTGTAGCTCAGATGGTAGAGCGCTCGCTTAGCATGCGAGAGGTAAGGAGATCGATGCTCCTCTCCTCCACTAACTCTCTAGTTAGAGTTGTAACTTTTTGCGAAGTTCAGTAATATTTTTGCCACAGTAATGTGGCTATTTACTTATTGAATGGCAAATGTACTAACTCTTCGTAACTTGATATTTTTTTAAAAGCGGTAAACCATGTAAACTTGTGTCGTGCTCTGAATATGGTGTCACACATCACTGTTTAAATAATCATTGTCAATCGTTAAATAAAAAGATCATCTTTCTTCCCGACTCTGATCTGGCTCTGACCTCGAGTTATAGTAGCAGGTTTATTAGATCATACGTACGGACGACACTTGCAATCTACGGAAGAGGCTGCAGGTCATTGGCTGAGCTACAGGGAGTGTCAGCTTCGTTACAAGCTTACAACAATTTTCACGGATACAGTATATAGCATTTTATTACTTAAACCTCAGAACGTGACACGAGATTTGCGGACAAGGAATAAAGCTGATTTCATGTGATATCTTTTTTCTTTGAAATAAGAAACTTCAGCAAACCACTTCAATGGGAAAGAAAGATCCACAGCGCAAGTCAGTATGGCGCGGAATTAGTGTCAAGATGGAATCAAGGCCGTTGTCGATACAGTCGTTAGATTCAAGTAGGACGTCCATTTCTTGGGAACAGCATTCAAAGCCTATGGAGCCTGTACAGGAAGATGTGCAAAAAGCTGATAATCAGCAATATTATCACGCAGCACCTATACAGCCTATAATGTCTACAACGCCTGTTCAAGTGAATCCCAGCTTGGAATCTTCATCTGCTTCATCTCCTCTTCAATCAGCGTCCACCAATCCATCAATTGCCGATTCATGTACATCTGATACATCCAACAGTAGGAAGAAACGGGACAAGGAAAATGCCCGCAAAGAACGCCTTGCAAATCTCGGCAGCCTTACGAAGACCTACGAAGGTACCGAAAAGGAAAAAAAACGACGTGAAGAAAAGCAGAAGCTTAAGGAAGAACGCAAAGCGGCCAAGGAACTCCAAAAGCAAGAGAAAGAGGCAGCCAAGAAACAAAAACGTGAAGAAGCTATTCGCAAGGAGATCGACAATCGCAAAGCCAAGGAGCAAGAGCGCTTGCGCAAGGAGGAGGAAAAGAAGGTTACCAAACGATCCAGGACGAAATCCCTGTTCTTCTCTACCAAACGAGTCTCCTCTTCCGTCGACCTACAGTCCATGCATCGAAACAGCATAGAATCCACCAATACAGAGGGTAAGAACCTCTTTCATTGGCATACCATTACTTTTAACTGGTCTCTTTATTTTCCTCCTTATCTGATAACAGTAGAAAAATTATCTATGGATCAACCTAGTAGTTTTATTTCCTACAGTCGTCAAAGTGTTACATCGTTGGCTACCAGTAACCTATCAATGTGTAATATGAAGGATGGTCGCCGTCAAGAGAATGAAACGATAGAGCCATATTTGCCGTCGTTGCCTTCGTCTCTGCAGCCCCGCCCTTTGACACAGCGGTCGCCAGTTATGGATCAAGTACTGCCTAATGACAATCCGACTTACCAAATTGACCCTCTGCCTGAACCGTCTTGCCTGGACTATATGCCTTGTACCGCTGTTGCAAGTTCACCTCTGGGAAGTGCTCTATTATCTGATCCCGCATATCATCGTCTCCCCCATGTACTTGG
This sequence comes from Hesseltinella vesiculosa, assembly GCA_002104935.1. NCBI lineage: Eukaryota > Fungi > Mucoromycota > Mucoromycetes > Mucorales > Cunninghamellaceae > Hesseltinella > Hesseltinella vesiculosa. Next base: position 6,495 of record MCGT01000068.1, read on the forward strand.
ACAGTATGAACAGCGTGGCCATGTCGAGCCAGATTCTCGCACTGATACGGCTATGCTTGTTCAATCATCTAAGCTACCCCAGTCCATCGATGATACACCCAGGGTACCATCACCTATGTCTGTGTCCATCGACAAAATGGAAAATAACATGAGTTTTATCCTTAACTCGTTGCAAATGGATTCCGACTCGGATGCCCATGATCGAAGTGATAGTGAACTTTACGGCAATATAAGTGACACTTCGATTGATCATCCCATCAACCAGGAGCATCGTATGCTTGACCAACAATTGATGGCCTTGGAACTGGTAACCCATGGCGTACATTCCTTGCCGCCTCCACCCATGGGTCCTTTACCGGCGCTACCAGTGGAGGCACCTTCTTCATCATCGTTACCCAGCATCCAGCCACGCAACCTCAGCAACCGCGTGTCCATCACATCTAAGCTATCACGTGCTTCGTCCCTGTTATCCACCAGTACATATGACACTGTGCCTGGCCCTGAGGTCTATGCCCATAGTACCAAATCTACTGTATCCAGCGATTTACCCATAACTAGCAACCAGCAAGAGTCTGGTGTTACGGTGCAGGACAATGTCAGTAAAGGCAGCAGTAAAAGTCAATTGTATCTACCTGAAGAAGAAAATATGTATGTCAATATCAAAAAAGGCAATTCTCCTGCCAACTCTTTACTGTCAGCTACAGTGACCATGCCCTCATCTTCATCATCCATGTTCGTCTCTGACGATGGCATCTCAACGTGCAGTTTTGAATCTACCGAAGTACCTGACCCATTTATTGAAGCTACAACAGCGTCTGCTTTGCCCCCCTCATCACATTTATCCGATAGAGGGATGACTGATGGTGGCCAGATGGATGCGCCCATCTCTTCTGACGTACGTCCTTTGCTATCTCGACGCCAATCCTCCTTACCCACGCAACCTGACATCTCTATGGCACCTGAGCATATTGTCGCTCCTCCCCCATTGCCCGGTGATATGTCTTCGACAATTTCAGAGCAAGTAGCCAAAGCTCTGAACGTGAAATCCATTGGTGAAAATGCCTCAGCGCACCAAGTCAAGATAGGCTCGGCAATTCTCCAGGAAACCATTTTGCAAACACCTGTAACCACATCTATGACTGCCATCATTGAACGCAACCCCGCTCCCAGCACCTGGGATGCTCCCTCATTTATTGGTGCTACCTGTGATGATCCTTTGCATTCTTGCGGCTCTGTCCCAGCCGCAGAACTGCTTGCTCCTCTTCCCAGAGAGTCATCGTCAGCCAACCGAATTGCTGCAAACTATTTAGGTCCTCGTGATCAGGAGCACGAAGGTAATTGCTATGAAGGCGATGGTAAAAATTCCTGAACTTGGTTTTTTCTTACTTTGTAGATCAACCCATTCGTCAAGGTATCAGATTTTTATTTGATAACCGGTTTGCCAAGGCCAAAACATTGTTCCAATCCAAAGCAGATAGGTAAGTGATACTGTATACGCGGGTAATAAGGTAGTTAATATGTCCTTTACTTTGTTTTTGTTTCTGCTAATAGTGAGCCTCTCTTCTCCTATGGATTGGCATCTATGCAATTTTTAAAGGCTATGATGGTAAAGAGATTTCAAATAGTTGGTGTAATTGACCTTTCTTTTTTTTGTCCCCATTTGACTTTAGACTTGCAATGAACAAGATGTTTCTCTAGCCATGGAGTTATTAAGTCAAACATATGATATCGCTAACGCACAAGCTGAGCTCTCGGTTGACAAATTTGATGATGCCTTTTCCCAACAAATTCACTCCTTGGTCGAAGGTATCTCCAAGTCGTTCAAACCGAACAGCATCCTGCGAGCAAGGACCATCATGGCCGAAAGTTGCTTGCTGATGAGCATGTTGCAACTGTGCCAAGAAAATGTGCCTGGGTACTTGAAAGCTGGACTGAATCTACGCAAAGGTAAAAAAAATGGTGACAAGAAACCACGCATGGGATTAATACTGGTTTTTTTTTTTCATCACATCTACAGCATGTGCTGAATATACCTTATTATGGGATGAATACCATCACATGCTGGCTGACGGAGGCAATCCATTAGTTTGGCTTGATAAAAACACAATGTCGGGTATTCAGTTTGGTGTTGGGTCATTACATTTGCTTTTGACGGTGCTACCAGACAAGATTGTGCGTCAGTTCTCAGGCGTGTCCTGGAAAATCGACAAAGAAAAGGGACTCAGCCTGCTAAAGCAATCCATCAGCAGTGGAGGCACCCGAGCTGCATTCAGTGCGTTGATGTAAGAGATAAAAAAAAAAAAAAAAAAAAAAAAAAAAAAAAAAAAAAAAAAAACTCACCCTTGCTCTCCTTTCTTCTTTTTCAATTGAAATACAGGTTGCTTAGTTATTACTCGTTACTGTCTAGCTTGGTACCCAGTATATATGGTCCAGAATCTCTGCAACCAACGATTGATTGTTTAGTGGCTGCACAGCAATCCTATCCCAAATCTTGTTTCTTCTTGTACTACGCAGGTCGAATTTCCCGTGTAGCTCGTAATGTCAGCTTGTCGACACAGTCATTTAGTATGGCTAGTGCGTCGGTGAGAAAGGCTGCCTGGGCTGAAGTGGCAATGAAACACACTGTGGCATATGAAGTAGCCCTGAATCATGCACTGCAATTGGACTGGGAGACATCGGCAGCATATTTTGAACAGTTGGGACGCGCGCGCGACTGGTCGCCTGCGTTTTGCCAGTACTTTGTAGGTGCCTGTCTAGAGATGTCTGGCCAACGCCAAGAGGCTATAGAGGTTTTTGACGACGTGCCCGTGTTGGTGCATCATCAGCACCACCGACGAAGCTGCCTCGATAACTATGTGCTGGCATGTGTGGAGCACCACCAGCAATCTGAATACCAAGATCTGGATCATCGCTTACCAGGATTAGAGCTACTACTGGTGCTAAATGCGTTTAGTTTTATGGAGGATGAATACTTGGAGCGCTGTTTGATTATGGTCCAAGAAACGATGCAATCGATCAATGCAGCCGTACTATTGCTCTTGGACAGCACCAATGCCCACCATGATGACCTGCTTGATGCTGAGGCCCAAGGCGTCGTGCAAAGTTATGCTACGCTGCGCCTGGTCAAGGCTGCTGTCTGCAATGCCTTGACCGAATATCGGCAAGCTCAAACGGAACTAAATTGGCTTGTATCTCATGAATCCTTCTTGGCTCATGAAGATTGGCTATTGCCTTTTATCTACTGGGGTAGGAGCCAGTTGAAAGGAACGATTATACGAACTAACCCTTTTTTTGGATTCAATCTCAGAGGCGGGCATTGCATGCTGGGGATTAGATGATCGGTTGAAAAGTCAAGAATGGTGGCAACAGGCCCTATCTTGTACTAATTACCACTTCGAATATAGAATGGCAAGTCGGGTTCATTTATCATTTGGAAAGTGCGACCTCCTGGGCATCCACTTGGACTCTGCAAAGATACTAAGAAAACGAACTTAAAAAGCTGTCTTCCCATCGTCTCATCGAGGTCTCCGCTTCTATTATTTGCTGGACATTACATTTGCTTTATGTATTTGACAGAAGCTACCCACCAGAAAATAAAATTCGCAGTAAAATTCCCATACTGTGAAAGCCTCTTTTCCTTTTTGATTGGATCACCCGCCATCTATACAGTACATACACTTTTTTTTTTTTTAGGAAAGAAGCATTTTTAGTTTACCCTCCCCCCCCAAGTACTGCTCGTCTATTCTTATGCTTTTGCGCCTTTTAAATACAAAAAAATCATGTGCTGGATGGAATTCAGCTCTATATCTCTATACTGATGCTATTCGGTGTTTTTAATACTCAATGTCATTTTTTTTCAAGGAGTATTCCCCTATTTCTTTTGTTTTAATGTAGAGATCACCTCCCTTTATTTCGAAACTTGTATTGGGCCTAAAATTCTGCTTTACCACGCTTTGGGTATCCATAAATATCTAAAAGAAATGAATTAATACAACAAATGGAGTAGACGTTTTTGTATCGGAGTGGAGGTTCCTTAATCGTTTTCCATGGACGAGATGAGATATCTTCTTACTTACCGAGGGACAAGGAGCATTGTCAATCATTTTGTCTCACGCAAATATCAATGATTCTCAAGCTCCTTAAAATAAAAATGTGTTCCCACATCTCAGTTTCTTCCTCTTTCTCTATCTTCCATCGCTTTTTACTCCAGTAGATCGCTTTAAAAAAGGCTTCTATCAAGAACAAACGCCCCAGCCCATTCGTTTTAACAGCCCTCCGTTAATTTTTTTTCTTTTATTGCTATAGCACTTAACAACATGCGTTTCAACATGGCAGGAGTTTTTATGAGCGTGTTTTTATTTGTCGCTCTTGCTGAAGCCGAAGGATTAGTAACACGAGGCAAAGCGACAATGATGAATTTTGAAGAAGGAAAGATCTCAAAACGAGGCCGAGGCACATGGTACCTTGACCCCCAGCCCTCCCAAATTATTTCAAGACGGTAATTGTTTTTTTTTTTATTTGCTGAAATGGTAGGTATAGCGGAAAGGACTTAACCAACGCTGCCTGTTATGGACGAGAAGGCTTGCCATCATTCTCAGCACGAGTGACAGATATGATTGGGGCCATGGCGATGAATTACTTTGAGTATTGCTACAAGTGTATGGAAATTACGAATGCTCAAAACAAACGAAAGGTCACGGTCAAAATCGTCGATAAATGTGCCGCCTGCAAAGTTGGTAAAATGCTCATTGTAGAATAGTATGCCAAAAAAATATGGACTCACTTGTTTTTTTCAGGCACAGCTATCGATCTCACACCAGGAGCATTTAAGCGGTTGAGCAAAGGCTTAGATGAAGGCGTGCTAGATATCAAATGGAAAGTGGTCCGTTGCCCACGATCAATTCGACTCGCCTTGTCTTGAACAAACCCTCCATATGTCATTCCCTCTAAAACAACCCTTTCCTTACTTTTTTGCCTTTTTATTTATTTTAGTCCCTCCTGCCATTACCTCCTTTTTTTTGTGACGTCCTTGAATGTTCCTGTCTCAGACTCTCCAAATAAATAACAATAGTTCATAGCTTTACCTGACTATTCCTCTATTTTAAGACATGTTGAAGAAGGAGCGCTATGGACTCAAGGAAAAAGACAAGCAAAACATCCAGCTTATGATATTTCACACCTCTTTCTACAACAGTGCCTCACATTCCTGTCTAGTGCACGCATGACAGCTGGTCAACAGCGAATACTAACATCGATATTAAAAAGTAATCCCAAAGCCCATGTCACCATTTACAAACGGTTTCAATGCTGGCAATCTCTTCTTTCGATGTCGTACCAGTTTCAATGTCACTCTCCTCAGTTTGCCTTTGACAAAAGCAGTTCAGAAATGTCGGCCCTTTGAAATGGCGCAAACCTTTTTTCACTGTTTTGACTTGCACGCTCAAGAAAAGGCTTCGCGTGCCTTTGATTTACTTTCGCAGACACTAGTAAATGATTTGGAGGTTCGACCGATTGGTTTGCCTGCTAAAAAATTTATTCACGGCTTAAAAAAAAAACTGATTGCCGCCAAATAATGGTGGAAATCCGTAAAGCAATGTAGCATCTATCATAAATACAAAGTATGTGGTTTATTACTTCTTTTCATCTTCTTCAGCCTTGGCCAAGAATTCCTTGATGAATGCTTCTTCATCAGAAGAGCTAGCTTGAATAGGAGGAGTGGCAGGTTTGGGAGCACTAGGCTTCATGGTGAAGTAGGCACCAAGACCAGCATAAGCACCGAGGAAGCCCATAGCGAGCTATCCAAATTAAATGTTAAGTTTTGTACGCAAATTATACCATCTTATCTACTTTTGATTCTATCAAGTGTTGATCGTATACAAATTCTTATACTTACAACGTGAGTAGGGACTTGGCGACCGAAAACTGTATAATAACCACCCATTTTGGAATTGATTGAGATAAAAGTTTTGACTGTTGAAGAAAAAGGAAAAAAAATAAAAACAAAACAAACAAGCCAGCTATTCAGGCTAGGGATAAAAACGATTACAATTGGCTCATATAAATCATGATGGACGCAGGGAAAAGACTGCCTAAAAAAATAGGGAAAATTTTTTTTTTTTGAGGTTCTCTTCCAAACCATTTCACTTCAATCCAAAAGGTAAAGTAATGAAGCGTGTGAATTAAGCAAATAGGAATGTTTCTCTATCACATTATTGCATGCGTATTTTTTCTCTCTTCAATTTATGACCAGATTTAATATTCTTTTTTGTTAGGTACAATGGAAGATCTTGCTCGACGCAAAGAATACAAGGCACGCCATCAATTTCGACCAGAAGAAGTACGGCGACGACGTGAAAAAAATCAAGTTGAAATCCGTAAACAAAAAAAGGCGGAAAACCTAGCCAAGCGACGAAATTTCAACACGTCCAACATGGGTGGCGCTGATTCTGATGATGATATTACTACGTCAGATGCTCTGGTAAAGAAAATATGGTTTGCTGATAGTCACAGTGTCGATTCAATATGACTTGCAACTTTTATTTGCTTAGCTGACTGATGTTCTGCCTGATATGGTCCAAGCAGTGTACTCTCCAAATGTGGATGATCAGTATAATGCCACTTCACATTTCCGCCGTTTGCTCTCCCGTGAAATCAACCCTCCCATTGAAGAAGTAATTGCTTGTGGTGTTGTTCCCCGGTTTGTCGAATTTCTCCGTTCTGACAACACCAGCCTCCAGGTAGGGAAAAATAGCCTTTTGTTTCGGCGCTTACCCATTATGTCTAGTTTGAAGCAGCATGGGCTCTGACGAACATTGCTTCAGGCTCTTCCACACAAACGCAAATGGTGATGGAAGCCGGTGCGGTGCCTTACTTTATTGAGTTATTAAGCAGCCCTGTCCCAGACGTCCGTGAACAGGCAAGTAAAGGAAAAATAATTAAAAAATATAAAAAGTCTGGCTCACTTCTTTTTTTTGTTCAAATTTCGTAGGCAGTTTGGGCATTGGGTAACATTGCCGGTGATAGTCCTCGCTGCCGTGATTTTGTCTTAGAATCCGGTGCTTTGCCTCCTCTCTTGGATATCTTCCGCCATGACAATAAGATATCCATGCTGCGCAACGCTACCTGGACACTTTCCAACTTTTGCCGTGGCAAGAATCCTCAACCCAACTGGCTCTTAGTAAGTGATATAATACGGACTGGATTTGCGTGAAAATTGACCACCTTTTTTTCGCAGATCGCACCCGCCTTACCTATGTTGTCCCATTTGATCACCTCGACTGATGAAGAAGTTTTGATTGATACCTGTTGGGCAATCTCTTATTTATCGGATGGAGAGAATGAGCGCATTCAGGCCGTCGTTGAATCTGGCGTATGTACTCGCCTGGTCGAATTACTGAGTCACCCGTCAACTGCAGTGCAAACTCCTGCTCTGCGTTCGGTTGGCAATATTGTCACAGGAAACGACTTGCAAACCCAAACTATCATCAATTGCGGTGCCATTAATTCGTTGTTCCAGCTCCTGTCCAGTCCCAAAGAAACCATCCGTAAGGAAGCCTGTTGGACAATTTCCAATGTCACAGCTGGCAATCCCGAGCAAATCCAAGCTGTACTCGATGGTAACCTGATTGCCCCCCTAATCCACATTCTAACCCATGGCGAATTCAAGACCAAGAAAGAAGCATGTTGGGCTATTTGTAATGCCACTTCAGGCGGTCTGCAGCGCCCCAACCAAATCCGCTTCCTGGTGTCAGAGGGGTGCATCAAGCCTTTGTGTGAAATCCTCTTAGCTGGCGACAACAAGATCATCTTGGTAGCCCTGGATGGCTTGGATAACATTCTACGTGCAGGTGACATGGAAAAACAGCACACTCCCGATGGGCATAATCCCTACAGCCTTTTGATTGAAGAATGCGGCGGTGTCGATGCCATCCATGAATTGCAGAGCCATGAAAGCGTTGATGTCTACCGCAAGGCATACGCCATCATCGACAAATACTTTGATGATGACGAAGCCAATGACCCGGAGATGGCTCAAAATGCTACTTTCTCTTTCCAGGCTCAAGTTGATACACCTCAAGGTGGCTTTACTTTTTAACCATGTTCCCTAGCTTTTTTTTTTTTTTTTTACTGATTCCCCTCCCTGTCCCCTTTTTTCCTTAACTCCCTGCCTGTCGATCCTCTTGCCCAAATATCTATCTCCCTTTTACTGTTGGTACAACTGCAGCAGTTTCCCCTTTAACAACCTTCAATAAATCAAAGCTTTTTTTTAAGAACTGTGTATGTGTGTGTGTGTGTGTGTGTGTGTGTGTGTGTGTGCCTTTAGACTAAAAATGCAATTGTGACATCATTTCGTGTTACATTTGGGGTGGCCGGGAGGGGAGGGAGCAATGAAATAATAGAGCCGCTGTGCTAAGAGGATTCAGTATCATTTAAATCCTCTTGAGAAGTCAAAAGTGGAGGAGAAGAAGAGGATGCAGTGCTATCAGCATCGGAGGTATTGGATTCAGTTCGAAGCACAGTGGTATTGTAGGAGAGACAGCGTTTGCATTTGTGGTAAAAAAAGTGGTACTTGGCGCATGATTTTTGTTCGCAGTCGTTGCAAAAGATGACTGACACAAACTTTTGGTATTCTGTCGGCATGGACTGTCTTTCCAGCTCACGGTCCAACCGGCGAAAGTATTCAGACATATCAAACAATGACTTTAGACAAGTAGGACATTGATAAGAGGTTTGGATATAGTCATTATGACAGGCGCGATGGATACAATGGCCACATTTCTAACAGTAAAAAAAAAAAAGCAATCAGGTGAATGTCTTTAGCTTCTCTTTGTCTTTTCCCAACAGCCCTCACCATAAAGATGACAGCCGTGGTGCTGGTGAACATGTACTCGCCGCAAATGGGACAATCGGATTCCAAATTACGCTCAATGCAGCGATGAGCATTTTGCATAGAGATGGACATACAAATGTTGCACTTGTCGCAGTGAAAAAAGTCATTGGGAAGACCTTGGCGGCAGATTCCACATGCATCGCAGTGAAAGATATCCTTGGTAGTATCGTCGTCCCAGAGCTTGCATTTATCACAGTAGTAATGTGCTGTTGACCGCTGACAGCCTTCACACACTTGCGCTGCAGGTTGGATCGTCTGACAATGCATACAAAACATAAACTCTGTATCAGTGCGCACAATGTTATGGTCCTCTGCATCATCATGACAGAATCGGCAAGAATAGATCTTCTGGCAGCAATTTGCTTGCAGTTTACATTGGCGCTGATAGTGCTCACATCCCAATATGCCCCTTTCTTTGTCCTAGGTATTCCACCCCATCAAATACATACAATGTTAGCTGCAGTGTCTACTTTAGACCCTTTTTTCTTGTCAGTCACCTTGAAAGTAAGATTGGTGCCATCGCTGGAGGGTTCAATGTAGCTCGGTAAGTTTTTGGAATGTTGAGGGTGTGGTTGACGACCCTGCCACATTAATTGCTAAACATAAACGGGGGACAAATGGAAGGGAATAAATTAGCCAGACATAATAAGCAACTTATGAATTTTGATTTACCTGGATCAATTTTGCTTTTTGTTTCGCTGAAAGTTCAGGTTTCTTTTGTATGTCGATTATTTGTCTACGAAGAAAAGATTCCATTTCGGAATTGGTGGAAGGTTCATTATTGTCATCGCCCATCGAAGTAGAAGGAACAGGCAATGAAGACAAAATCTCAGATGATGAAGGATCTGGGGTAGAAGACGATGAAGTGTCTGATGGTTGTTCCATGTCAGAGACAAAAGTGGAAGGAAGAGGAAAAGGAAGTCGGAAGCATTGATTGGGCCGCATTGTGTTGAGTCAGGAAATTTCAGCACCAACGACAAGCTCGCTTTTTTTTTATTTCTATTTTCATTGTCACATTTCAACTTTCGAGGGGAAAGGCTCGCCAATAAGTCCAGGCAATTCATCGAGCCTGCGAGGGGAAAAGGTTCCCAAATTCAGATGTCAACCTTCCGGCCCAGACACAAGAATCAAGCAAAACACACGAAGTGCCTTCAAGGACATCGGCCACGCCTGTATTCCCCGTTTTAAAAAAAATTGATGGATTTGCAAGAAAGATGTTATCCAACCTGCCTATATTATCCTTACTCATGATTTGAGGCAAGGGAAAAAAACAACTCAGCTGCAAAACTATGATAATAAATGATGATTTTGATTTATTCAACTTGTGGTTAGATACCTATCACAAACAGAAAGTCCATGTAAAAAAAGGCGGATGTGTCAGTAAAACGATGCTCTCCACTTTTCGATCAGTCTTGGAACATCTGTTTTTGGAATTTGCACGAAGAAATACAAAGCATCCCGCATTTCACAACCAGCACAGTGATTTCTTACAAAGATTTTTTTATGATTTTGGGGTACGTGTCAATAATAACATTAAGTAATAATGTCCATTATACATAGTAATCCAAACTCGAAGAAGATCAAAGGTTTTAAAGATCTGAGAAGCGCACTGGGATGAAAAGCAAAAATGAGAATCAGATGGTTGGAGACAGGCATTAGTCTTACGCCAAAAGTTTGTGATGACAGCCGCAAGCAAAAACACGCACAGCACAGTGGGGCCCAAACGGTCATCATAAGGGGCTGATTCTCGATTGCGGATCATGGTAGCGCGCCAGTGGAAGGTATACAGCGCATATAGCATAACACCCATGGCAATGCAGGTAAATATGACAGCTGACAATCGACCAATGCGATCACCAAAGTTCAGTAGTCCCATGGCTAATCCACCAAGTACAACTGTGAAATTCAACCACGACAAAAAAGTACGTTCATTAGCGAAGAATACTTTAGGCTCGACTCGCACAGGCAAGGCAATTCTCTTGTTGCTGGTTGATTCTAAGCTGGCCATCGATTTATGTTGTTAAAAATTCCGAGATGGAGTGAGGAAAAAAAAAAAAAAAAGAGGGGAGTTTTTGAGACCCCGTGCAATTGATTCTCTTTTTTCCTTTCTTCCATTCAATTAATAATGTTTACCATTGGAGCTTGGCTTACAGTCTACGGCATCAATGGATCGATTTATCAAGGCTATTTTTATACTCAAGATTCCGATACCAAATCTATCATTCTTTATCTGCCGAATGCCAACAGAGCCATTATCATTTTCGGACATACCATTCAGCGGAGCCAAGGTAAATATAAGCTGTGCCAGATCAAGTGCGATTCCTCAAATAAATTTCAGAGCATAAACACCAAATGATTCTGCCAAACCAAGCACCTTGTTGGTGGGACACCAAACCCTGCTTTCATCAACATGATCGATGTCAAGCACTTATGGCATATCTTGACAGAGTAATATCATGTAGTGTAATCGCAAATGCATTTTAATCGATTTTACAGAGTTGTGTGTCCGCCAAACTCTTGGAAGATGGATCTATTCAAGTATTGGAGTCAGCGAGGATTGAATCGCCTTTTGCATTAACTAATGTGATCAGTAGCCATCTCATCCTTACTCATCGCGTTCGAGATCTTGTGCACTATTTCAATTCAGAATCCCGCTCGGCTCTCTCTTAACAAAGTAAAAAACAGCAGGATGAGGCTCCTTTTTTTCGTTTACCGGATTTCCACGATCACATTTCACATTTGGCGCGAGCTAGGTTTATTTTAACCAGTGAATAATTTTTTTTAGCAGGCAAACCAATGGGACGAACATTATTTTGTAGTGCGTGTGAAAAACGGCTCGATGCATCTTTCTTACCAGGTGATTGACTGGATAATTTTGGGAAAGCCGATTTGACAAAATGTTTCGTACAACGTCGTTGCAATAGTGAAAGCCGTTTTATCGGGGATTGCTTTCAGGAAGATGTATTTTGAAAAGATGTCAATGATTACAAAAAGATAGTGATTCCCTGTGTAGGACGTAGGGAATGGGCCTGCTAAGTCGATAGCAAAGTGCTCTCTAGGACTATTTGCTTCGATAGATTTTAGTGGATGATAACCTTGTCTTGCTGTGTTATATCTCATACATTGCATACAAGCCTGGGCTATCTCTTGGGCTTCTTTGTGCATATTGGGCCAGGAAATGCCTAATTCGTGAATGGCTCTGATCATGGCTGCAGCTCCAAAGTGTCCTTTTATGTGCTGGGCTTCCAGTATTTCTTTCCTGTCTTTTTCTGCCGGCGTGTTGAAGTGTTCGGTGTCTAGATCTCTGAGATGCGTGGTGGCTCTCATACTAATGATAGGCTCAAAGGTGTCCAGATCAGTGGTCATCATCTCAATTTTGGTGAGGTCTATATCGTTCCCGTTACTTAATATTTGTTGGGACGGTAGGATGACTCGGGTCGTACCCTTGACTAGCATTCTTTTTTTGTTTGCTGGCATGTCATTGTCATAGCGTGATTGTAGATTTTGGGTTTGGTCACGGTTACGGTGCCATTGCTTGTTAGGGTAACGAGTAGGTTTATCTTTTTGATGAGGGATCGTGCGTTTGGTCGTAGAAGTTGATGCTTCGGCATTATGCGTAGAAGTTGATACTTCGGTATTACCCCCCTCTAGCTCTTTTCGCGTAGGGAAAAGGCGAGAAAGTTGGTCAGGAAGATGATTGTCGATACCTGGGAGGTGCACAATAGTAAACGTGTAATCAAGAAAGATGTCGGTCGAGCCAGTTGGCCATCATAGGGCTGACTTGATCCTGCGAGTGCAGATATACAAGAGCTCAATGATCGGTGTAGAGCGTAAATGGAGCTCCCCAGAGGAACTGATGGATTTTTTTGAGGGCAAATATTATGGCTAACAGTTCCCGTTTGGTTGTAGCGTAATTCATTTCCGATTTGGACAGGGAACGTGCGGCGAAATGAATGTATTGATGTGCATTCGTGATTGGATGTTTCTGAAAGAGAACAGCTCCTATGAAAAACACACGGTTTGGAATAAGTGAGACCAAAAAGTAGTGTTTTTATTCTCGAGAATGAGATTAGGAAAAGAAGAGAGGTTGTAATAGAAGTTGAGAATTTATAGGGGAGACGGAGATTGCAATCTAAGATGATGAATGGGATGAGAGGACCGATGATGTGAGACGTGCCAATAAATGAGTGATACCCTTTTTTTTTTTTTTTTTTTTTGTATTTAACAGCAAAGTCGACATCCTCTGTCTCCAAGATGTTCAAACTCACAATCTAAACACCCACATCTCTCATCTGAAAATGAACAACGCCTACGAACAGTACTGCAAAATCGCTCCTACTGTACCTCTGCCAAAACGGCCATCATATGTATCAACAATAACTTTAGTCTCGTCAATGAAACCATATCAATAGATGAACGCATTACTACCGCCAGCATCATCGATAATACCGCAGGCTCCATCATCACAAATGTGACCTCCATATATATGCCAACTTCAGTCACAACCCGACACCGCAAACAAAGGGACATCCTCACTCACCCAGCCATCATGGCTGATCCGTCCAACCCTTGGCTAATTTGTGGGGACCTGAATGTACACCTTTATGACGCCTCTTTACCAGGAACGGATCGCGACTTTGCAGCAGACCTATGGAAACAGCATCATGACCTCGTACACCTCACCACTGAAAGGACCTCGGACCATTACAGCTATACGCCGTCGCCCACGTTCAAATCCACGCAATGCCATCGGACCACCATCGACTACGTTCTTGGCAATGACGCTGGGGCGGAACTTGCACAAGCCTCTGGCCAATTTTTCCTACCAAGGCTATGGACTGACCACCACCTGGTTTATGTGGACCTGACCTTGCAACGACCCACCATGGGTCCTGGGACATGGTGCTTCAACAACCAACTACTTGGAAGCGAACTCTTCATGGCGCAATTAGAGCAACTGCTAGCAGCTTTTCACTCTCGCCGTAAGCGACCTGACCTCTCACCTCAGGAGCAATGGGAGGACATGAAGACATCTGTCCAGATACTGGCGACCAATGTAAGTAGAAAGCTTAAGGTATCCCAGGCTGAGGAGCTGGCCAACCTTCAAGCAAGACGCACATCAATCCTGCAAGCCTTACCGAACGATCGACAAGGTGGAACTGAAAGCTCCCTGGACAAGATCGAGAACAGCATTGATCGGCATACGCAACGCCACATGGAAGGCCTCCGGATCCGATCCGCCACTCGCTGGCTGGAGGAGGGTGAACGCAACACCAATTTTTTTTACCGGACCATCCAACAGCGCACGGGTCAAACAACGTTACAAGGAATCACTGACCCATCCACCGACACCACGTACACAGAGTTGAGAGACATCAGCCGCCTCACTCATGATTTCTACTCCCAGTTGTACCGTCAAGAACCGACCGACCCAAATGCCATCTCAGACATGATAAGACACGCTCAATGCCACCGAGAGATAAGCCCCTCAACTGACTCTCTTTCGCGTAACCTACTTTCCCCTTGAACGGATAAAAAATTACGCGTATAAAATCTCTTTACTGCAATACAACTCGGCATCCCATCAAGTCAAGACAACCAACAACTAGTGTTACATCATCTAGAAGTGACTACTATGACAGAGGGAGGCACCACACTCATCTCGTACGCTGAAATTGCAAAACGAACATGCAATGTCACCATTCCAAGAGGTGTTGACATGGCACCTGGTAAAGACACCTTCTTTGGAGCAACAAAGCCAACCTTCGAAACACTATTCGAAGAACCTGACCTAATGGCACGAAAGACAATCAGTGATGCAGAACGCATCCTGGAAGCTGCACTGGACCCCTCTAATGTCCTACTCACCGTACCAACAAAATTTTTCGAAAACATTGTTGAGGCTTATAAAGTGGTACAAAACAATTTAGGCCCTGTGATAGGAATCTCGCCTGTGCAAGGCGATTTCCAAAAGAAGGAAATGCTGATGTTGGACATCAAGTTCAAGAACGAAGCCGATTCCCGAACGGCAATTGACACTGGAGTGGTGATTGAAGGCATGACCTTCAAGGCAACGCCTGCGAACGCAGGAGGGATGGCCCCAACAGAATTGGTGCGACTACATATCAGTCGTGTTCCCAAAGTGGATGACAAAGAACTCATTACTGGCCTCAAGGAATCATGCAGCAATTATGGGGAAGTTATGCAAATTTCCAAATACACCAGGGGTGGATTCTTCGAAGGGGAAGTCTCAGTGTTACTAGACCGCTCAAGCGCGGCGAAGCCGTCGACAGGGGATGAAGTCTCGATAGAAGAGGAAAGCCGCTTCCTCCCCCTATCTAGAATGATGTATCTAACCCAATGGGACGTGACAGCGCCCGTACGGTATCGTGGGGCCCCAAAACTCTGCTTCCACTGCCGCCGCACCGATCACCAAATCAAAGACTGCCCCAAATGGGCTGAAGTAATCTGTTACCGATGTAAAGGACATGGGCATATCAAACGCTTCTGCCGAGCCAAGCTCCTGAACAAGAATGAGCACAAACATGAAGCAACGACACTGGCAACAGACACCAGCGATGCCACCGCAGATCCCAGCCAATTACCAAAGAACCCAACACTGGAGATGGACAACATTACTGGCACAACGGAGCCGCTGGAAGAATCTCCAGACAACACCCAGACAGACAGCGACGTTGACATGGATCCTGAACACGCTGATTCAATGACTACCATCACTACGGAAGACGAACCTATGTTGGACAGCGTAACCGGAACCCCTGATGAGGACGAAGACACAATTGTCACTGTTCGTTTAAAGGATAGAACGTCTACCGGTAACGGCAATGCAGGTACAGCTGCATCTAAACACGCAACTTACGCTATCGGCACATCGATGAAAACCGACACCATGGAAGAGATGACGGAACATCGAGAAGAGACCATTGCTTCCCCCTCGGTGAGAAACCCGCGGGCGAGGATCCTACGTGTGAACTTGAAGCCAATCAGCCGCCCTCACATAGCTTGTGCAACCACTGAGCCCCTGCCTGTAACACGATATTTTTTTTTTTTTTTGTATGTGGGATAATTTAATGTGGACATGTAATAACAGGGCATATGACTAAGTGGGGGCTCTTAACATGCTCAAGCTCTTTTAGGTATCTGCAGCAAAGGAGCGGGCCCAGTATGCTGACCAAACGTCGGACATGATTTTTGCAAAGGAAAGGCGATCTTCAACTGGGAGGCTGGACGGGGAAAGCAAGCCGCGGGCTATTTCTTCCAGATTTTTGGCTGGGAAGAAGGATGACCATTTCTGCCAGGCTAGGGGACAGCTGGCTATCAGGTGTAGGTCGGTTTCAGGGGTGTCTGGGCAGGCGTGGCAAAGTCCTTGATTCGGTAGGCCATACCAGGTATGTAAGCGCATCCGGGAAGGTAATTTCCGGTGTAATAGTCGCCACCAAATAGTTAGAGCTTTGCCGACATACGGTAGGTCCCATAAGGATTTCCACTCCTCCGACGAGACAGGGGGAGTTGAATAGTCCTCCGAATGGAAACCGCCGGAGGCCATAAGGGGGTGGAGGCCGTTTCGGATGTCCTTGGTGGTGAGCTTGGTGAACGGCACGAACTTCCCTGTTGGTGGTTGAATGCCCAGGATCCGGTCAGATGTCATGGCCCATCCTCGAGTTTTGGTCAGCGGCGAACGGAGGAGAGACAGCAGATTTATCCAATTTCGAAAAGGAGGCTTAGGGGGTTGGATGGGTCGATCCAGGGCAGTCCAAAGTGACATGTTCCCATAGCTGCGTACCCACATTCCTTTGACGTAGTTGGCAAAGAGGTCGTCCTCTTTGGCTTCTAGAATCCGTTGTAGGGGACGAATCTGGAGAGCTGTTTGCTGACTGCTGATATCAATAAGGCCCAGGCCGCCCAAGCGTTTTGGGAGTGTGGCTGTAACCCAAGAGGGAGAGGGACTGAAGGGCATGACCATTTTCTTAACAATCGAGCGTAATGGACGCAACCAGGATTCGGAAATCGGTGTAATACGCAATATGTGCCATAATGTTGACAGTATCACAGAGTTACATAGGAGGCTGGTCCCTCTGATTGTGAGGTTACGTTCACGTAGTATGGAGCAATGCCGCTCGATCTTGATGATCTTTTCGTCCCAGAAACTCTTTTTTTTTTTTTTGTATCAATGGTGTACATTTATTACAAAAATGTTTCATTCTAATCGTACTTCATACGGCTGTAAGTATCCATCTGGAGTCTTGCCGATTTCCTGGTGAGCGTGTGACTCCATGCTTTACCGTCAAGTGTGACTGCAAAGTGTTGCTGCCATAGTGTCTGTAGCCCCCATCCGACTTTCCAAATTGTTAGGTCATCTGCTTTGGTTGGAGTATACAGGCATTCGCGGACTTTCAGAACTTTTTCGTCTCCCGTGCCGGGGCCAGCAAAAAGGTAAGACCATAACGCCTTTTTGTGGGGGCAAGAGAGCAGCATGTGGTCATCGTCTTCTGGCATTTCTGCATCCAGTAGGCAGAGGTTGGAGGTTATACCGTCTATTTTCCGTCGTGCTAGACGTTCTCGTGTTGGGAGTGACTTGTGCAGGAATCGGAACCAGATTGTCTTACTTTTGTGCGGTGTCTTTGATTTCCATATGGCTTTCCACGTCATCATTGGTATAGACCAAAATGGTTGTAATTCACTTCCTGGAGGGCGTTTAGCTGGGTCGTATACCCATTGAGCTTTGGTGTGGAACAGGGATCGCAGTAGTCTAGGTTGTGCTTCTTCCAAAGGAACTGGCGTATTGGGGCCAAACATAATAAGGGATCGTTTGCTGTCGGTTGTCCACTCAGGGAGACGTGCCATAGCTTGGATTATGAGGTATACTCGTGGTGCGTTATTGGCAATCTTGCCTGGATATTTACCGGTCGCTGCTTCCTGGAGATTGTCCGCGAGCGAGTTCGCTTGTATGGCCATATCAATCATGCGGGCTATGATGGATCGAGGCTGTTTCCTGTATAATCGTATCCAGAACCATTGCAATGCAAGTTGTTGGTCAAGTGGGTCTATCAGGTCAAGTCCTCCATTTCTCTTAGGCAGGGTGACCGTTTCCCATGAAGGATGTGGCCAGAAGGGGAGAACCAGGTTACGCACATATCTTCGGATAGTGTTGCATTGAGTGACATTTATAGGAGTTAGACGGGCCACATGCCAAAGGGTGGATAGTACCAGAGAGTTAGCAGCCAAGCTTGAACCTTGGACGGACATACCACGTGATTTAAGGATTTGACAGTGTTTGCCTATCTTATTTGTCATGGCTTCCATGTATGTCTTTAGCTGTGTGCGGGACGAGTAGATCGGGTACCCCAGGTATCGTAATGCGTTCGAGCTCTGTTTATCATGCCATGTCGCACCTATAGAGGTGCATACCTGTTGCCAATGTTGGTGTGGGTGTCCATTCAGCGATATAAATACTGTCTTGGACACGTTGAGTCGTGCGTTCGAAGCCTTTGCATATATGTCATAGATTTCGGTGAATCGTTGCCATTGTGTGGGGTCATCCAAGAAAACAAGCAGGTCATCGGCATATGACATTTGCTGCAGACGGATTGGGTGAACCTTGGCGGGCTTGTGATTTACAAAAATTCCAGGCCATGTGTTGACATCCGCTAGTTTCCGTATTAATGGTTCGAATGCCAAATTGAATAGGAAGGGGGACAACGGATCACCCTGTCTGAGCCCTCTTCCCTGTCGGAACGTTGTACCCAAGTGACCATTAATAGCCAAGGCGATTTCTGTTTTGAAAAATAAATGCATGATGGCCTTGATCCAAGTACTGGGAAAGTTCATAGACCTCAGGACCTGTTCCAGATATTCAGGGTGGACTCTGTCGTATGCTTTCTCTTGGTCCAGGCTTGCTGCCACTGCAAACTTGTCCTTATCCATCTTGCATTTACCAGAGCGCATCAGGTCAATAGTTGTTTGCAGTATCCATCCGTTTTCAGCGATTTGACGGCCCGCAACGAAGCCTTTCTGCGAGTGGTGGACTAGTTTAGGCATGAGGGGTCGTAACCGATTGGACATCCACTTCGTGAAAATCTTGGCGTCTGTATTGATAAGGGAGAGAGGGCGCCAGTTCTTAAGGTCTTCAGGATCACCTTTTTTGTACAGCAGGATCATTTTTGTTTTCAGCCATGATTGAGGGGTGATGCCTTGACAAGCTAGGTGTATAATCCGTGCAAGTAGCAACTGGAGTTTGGGACGCCTTCCCAACAGGGTCTTGTATAGCTCGAATGGTAATCCATCCAGTCCAGGGCTTTTGTTTGTAGGGGCGTGTTTCACAATGTCCATTATCTCATCTATAGTTGGGGGGTTGTTGAGAGATTTGCTTTCCGTTGCGCTGAGAGAATCATCTTCATATAGAGGAGAGATATTCCTCATGAGGTCATCTAGGCAGTTCTTGTCTATAGGTGTTGGGTTATATAGATCTTTGTAGAAATGTTTCGCGCTGGCCAACATGTCTCGGGTTTCCGTGACCCGATTACCAGCTATCTTCAGTGCATGGATTGTTTGCTGTTCGTTTCTCGTTTTTATGACCTTGTAAAAGTAAGAATTGTTGCATTCTCCTTGTTCCATCCAACGAAGTGCCGCACGTCTGCGTAGTCCCTCTGTTATCGTTTGTGTCAGAGGTCCAATTTCATTTTCCACTGTTTGGAGTTTCTGAATTTGCTTGGGGTCCTGTAAATCCACACCGTTCTGATTCAGTTCATTGAATTCGTGTTGTAATCGTGTCAGTTTGGACGTGCGTTGTTGATGTGTTTTAGCCGACATCAGTTTGGCTGCCGATTGTATCATCCGCTTCCACGTCTCCCATGTGTCAATAGCTTCCATTGGTGTTAGTTGTCTTTGTATATCCGGCCACTTATGAGTTAGGGTTTGGTCTGTAACTTCTAGCAGCAGGTCAAAGGTGTCTTCGTCCGCCAGGATAGCTGGGTTAAGGCGCCATGTACCCCTTCCCATGTCTGTCCTAGGAGGGGACCATTCCGTAGAGAGCAGGCAGTGATCTGTCCATTCCGTAGGCATGAATCGTGTTTGAGCATAGGAGGTGTGGGGAGAGGCTCTGTGAGAGACTAGTATATAGTCGATTTTGGAACGATACTCACCACGTTTAAAGGTGTATTTACAGCTTTTTGATATATCATTCCAATAGGATCTTCGCCATTGCTGCCAAGGTGCAAGCCATGCAGGATCATGTTTTTGTAAATCCACATTGAAGTCACCCAGGAGAAAGGTTTCTTGTGTGTGTAGTTCCGAGAGAAACGGCCAATCAGGCATTGTATTGAACAGGTCTTTCTTGGCTTGGTTGTGTTGGGCATGGGCATAGATATTCATTATTCGGACCGGTTCAAATGGGATGGTTTTGTGTTGGAAAGTAAATGTTATCATACGTGCATTCGTAGAAATGGCTTGATCGTTGATGATGAGTTGTTTGTTGAGGACGATTACCCCACAATATTTGGTGAAAATCGTGTATGTGTTCGGAAATAGAGTGGCGAGAGTTTTTAGGTGGTCTGTAGTGAGGTGTGGGGATAGGGAGTTTTGTCCTATGGTTTCCTGTATGCATAGAATATCCACAGGTTGTTTTCGTAGGTGCATAGCGAAAAGTTTCTGTTGTTCAATATTGTTGTCTTTGAATATGCTACGCACGTTCAAAGTGGCGATGGTTATGTTGTTACGATTCATACTCATGATATTGAATATAGGGACTCCCAGGGCAGACTATTGTCTACCTTGAGAGTTTTGTTGCATGGTTCTTGCTTCTATGCGAATCGCCTCTTCTTCGTGCTTGCGTTCTAGCATCGATTTATGATGGGCTCGTCGGGATCGGTCACGAGAAGATGGGTCGGATAGTGTCACCGCATCGTGTTTGAATGATACCAATGCTTTTGTCTTCGTAGTGTTCGGGAGTTTCCTGGCCGCGATTTTGAGTTCAGCTGTGCTGTATCCTTTCTTATCCTTCTCCCGGATCTGTAGCTTGGATGGAACGGGAGATTGGATGGTGTTGTCAGTGCTATCGAAACTATCATATATGTCCATATCCGTGTCAGTCTGTTCGTCTGGTAGGGTTTCCTTTTGGTTTTCTTTGGTTTCCTGTTCTGACTCCCCAGGGGTTGTTATTTGTTCTTGAGTCTCCATGATAGTGTCCTCTGGCAGCTTCTTGGGTTCCATGTCCATGTCTCCGGTTTCCGTAGTCGTCTCCGGTTCCTTCTTGTCCTTTGTCGATCGTACGGTGGATAAGGGTGGGAATTTTCGTTCGCGGGCTTGTAGGTATTCATCTATGGCTTCTTTATCCGTCTGCGTTTTTTTTGGGCAGAACCTGGCGTAGTGTCCTCGGTGATTGCACGCTCTGCAGGTGATTCGTTGCATTTCAGGGCAGTTCTTCCGGATGTGTCCTTCACGCTGACATTTGAAGCAGATGTCCGGGGCGTTTTTCCACGAGGCTGTTACTGTATGATTGTAATCTTCCAAATACAACCGTCTTTCGAGAGTATCCCACTCTTGGTCCTCAACAGGGTTGGTGTCCAATGAGACTTTTGCTTCCCCTTCGAACCATCCATGATCGGTGAATTTGGTGACTCGAAGGACCTTTCCAAAGTAGCGCATCGAGTTTCTCAGACCATTCACGATCTCCTCATCTGATATGTCGTACGGCAGTTGGCTTAGCGTGACCTCGTTGATTCTAGTGGCTTGTTGGCTATTGTTTACTGCTACACCTTTGTAAACAATGCCACGAACATTCACACCTTCCTCGATGGCTTTCATCTTGCTTTCTCTGTTTTCGAATCGAACTTCAATTGTCATTTTGCTGGCATTGGGTCTACCATATTTAAAGATGGGTCTAGCTCCCCTGTTTTTGAACTGTCCTAACTGTTTTTGGATCAGTTCATAGGCCTCCGTATGATGGTCAAAGTCTTCCGGGTTTAAGTCGAACAGTACTGCTCCTTGTGTTAGATCGTTCTGTAACATGCTGGTTGCAATTGCCATGATGTTTGTGGCACGGAAATCATGGTCTTCCCACAAGGTCGTTGCCTCCATTCGTTGTTTTTGACCTTCGAATGTGCGTTTGTTCAATGTACGAGGAACTGTCTCCTCAGCGTTAGGTAAGTTCCTGGTCAGCATTTGTCGATAGGAAACCTGTGTCCAGGTGACATCCTGGTCCGTCTCCATTGGTCTCGCTTGCGTATAGGTGGCAGTAAAGTGTTTTGTTGTTGGTTTGTCTGTGTAAATGTTTATCCGAGTTGGTTGAAGTTCCTTAGCGGAAAGAGAGTTTTTCGCCAGCAGAGGGGAGGTTATTAACCATTGTCTCTATGGCGTCCAGACACGGCGTTTCAGGTTGATATAATGACGAGTAATATTGGCGAGCGTGTTGCAGGATGTCTTTGGTGTCGCGTAGTCTGCATCCCTCTGAGTCAGTCAGGCACTGGATGGTCTGCTCAGTATTTCTTTTCTTGATTGTCCGAAAGAAGTACTTATTGCTGCGCTCGCCGTTCTCAGCCCAGCGTGTCGCTGATCTGCATATGAGTCGCTGCATGTCTTGGGATATGTGCTCTTCAATTTGTTGCTGGAAATGTTGGCTGCGGGAGTGGTCGGTGTTGCCATCAGATTGGCATTCCTGGCGTAGAGATTGGAGAGACTGTAGGTGGTGTCGCCTGAGCCTGGCTGCGGATGGGCCTCGTTGCATGGCTACGTTCTTGATGATACGCTTGAGGTCATCCCAAGAGTCAATGACTTCAGCCGGGGAAGGATTGACACTCAAGGCCCTAAGGTGGAGGCGGACGGAGGTGCTTAAGAGGTCGACAAAATCTTTGTCGTTTAGCAAGAAGGGGTTAAAGCGCCAAGCCCCGCGGCCGATGTCCAAACGGGGATGTTGGATGTCCCAGAATAATAAATGGTGATCGGACCAGTGTTGTGGGAGGAGCCAATTGCGGAAGTTGATGGCGCAGGGGGCCAGGTTTTTGGACACGAGTAAGTAATCTATACACGAGGAGGAGCCTCAGCCTCACGTGTTGTTAAATACAAAAAAAAAAAAAAAAAAAAAAAAAAAAAAAAAAAGGGTATCACTCATTTATTGGCACGTCTCACATCATCGGTCCTCTCATCCCATTCATCATCTCAGATTGCAATCTCCGTCTCCCCTATAAATTCTCAACTTCTATTACAACCTCTCTTCTTTTCCGAATCTCATTCTCGAGAATAAAAACACTACTTTTTGGTCTCACTTATTCCAAACCGTGTGTTTTTCATATTTTTTTAAGTGAATACCTTGTACTTCTTCCTGACTACATCGTTTCCTTACTTCAACAAAACATTGTTGTATTTGTCCATTGCTTCACAGCACGACAAACTTCTACACTTCTCTACCGCCTGCTACTACCGTAGCTCTGTAGACATTTTAATCTGATCTTGCCGCCAGCTCCGCGCTCTGCAATCGATCCTTTACTCGTCCTACTGACTAGAGTTCCATCAGACAGATACACTTGTCTTGCTCGTCTTACTGACTTGAGCCCATTCTAATACGCAATCGTCCGTATTACACAAGAAAATTTTTTCTTGTGTTCTGTTCTTATCACATCGGAATAAGCCCCAGACGCTTTTCTGCCACGTCACTGCTGAAATTTTTTTTCTCTTTGACCACACGCTGCACACGGAGAACTCTTCCGAAGACACACGTGCGTTCCACAGCCGAGTTTGAAATCAAATTGATACACTCCATCAATTTTCACTCAGCCTGATTTTTTTTTTCTCTCTCCCCTCGTCAAATGACTCTCACGCGTAACCAACGCAACGTAGCCCATACTGTGGAGAACACTCTTCCCAGTATGCGTGCAACCTATCAAGCTGATGACATCTCCAGCCCTGCTCCCATCGTCTTACCAGTCAATTCCCCTGTGGCCATGCCTTCTCAGGAAGACGCCACTATGGAAGAAGCCCCTGTCGGTCCTTCCAATGGAGAGGCAACTGATGCTATTAACATGACCATGTCG
Organism: Hesseltinella vesiculosa; assembly: GCA_002104935.1. Classification (NCBI taxonomy): domain Eukaryota; kingdom Fungi; phylum Mucoromycota; class Mucoromycetes; order Mucorales; family Cunninghamellaceae; genus Hesseltinella; species Hesseltinella vesiculosa. The sequence goes on from MCGT01000068.1 coordinate 30,429, forward strand.
TGTCGTTCCTCCGTCACCCCTGACACTGAACAGACCCTGGCTGAGCAGGTATCTGAACTGGAAAAGGCTATTCAGGCCCTTGCCTGCCGACTGGCTCGCGAAAGCAAAGCCAGCATCGCGCTCGCACTGCAAGACCCTCCAGTTCCTGATGAAATTTACCAACGGGCGCGAGAACGTTCCCGTTTCTTGCAACGTCAGCTATTCCTAGCCCAGGAAGATCTCGCTACCTTATGTCCCTCACGACTCCAACGAGACAGCCTCTCGTCTGAGGTTGATCATTCTTCCTACTCCTCGCATCAGACCCCAGTCGTCGTACGCGCGCATAACTACGATCTACGCAATGTGCCCGTTTTCCAATACGCTTACCAGCGTGAGGATGATTCTTTCCAGCCTCTGAAGAAGGCCTACACGACCATTGACGAATATCTTTATGATGTTGAAGTCTTCATTTCAAGCCAAGGTCGTCAATCATACATTGACACTGAATGGGCACGCGTCGTTCAGCCTGGCCTTGCTCGTCATCAATGGTCATCTTTCACTGGTGCCATTAAGGATCGCCCCTTGCGTGAGGTCACTTGGACTCAGGCACGTCAGTTGCTCACCGAAGTATGTGGCACAGGCGCTTGCACGCAGTATCATCTCCAACGCATCGAGAATATGGTCTACCAACCTAAGACCACCACTCTGCGTTCCTACCTCTCTCAGTTCAACCAACTGGTGATTGATGGTAACTTGCAGGACGATACTACTATCCCTGCCAAATTCGTGCAATCCTTGCATCAGCATCCTTCTCTGAAGTTGCAGCTGGGCACTATCATTGCTACTTCCTCAGAGCAATACACCATGGGTGCACTCTTCACGACAGTGACAAATCTCATAAACTCTCCCGTTTTTGAGACAACCTTTGGCCCCAGCGATCCACATGTCGCCAATTTCCTCAGAGCTATGCCCACTGGGAACTCCCTTCCCAGAGTTGAGACATCTCGCACTCCAATGCCAAGCCGCTTACGTCCGGCCCGAGGTACTTGCCCTAATCATGGTAGTACCCCTGTGGCCCATCACGCTCATGAATGTCGACTTCGTCCACAACGGACCCTCACTACCATTACTAAGCCGTCCCGCGATGACAATCGGCGACGCAGTGATCGGAACATGACTTCCAACATGCCGCCATCTACAAGATCCCATTCCCGTCGGATGCGTCGCAGTTACCAGCGCAAAGGCACTCCCGTCGCACCATGGCTCCGGCCATTATGCCCTCGCAGGCTATGGTTGACGCCATCCTGGCTAATAACGCCCCTGGCCAGCCATGTAAGCCCAGTTCCTACTCCATAAGAGCAACTAAGCGAAAAGCCATGAATATTCCATTGTTCACTGACGTGCCTTCTTCGATCCATTTTCCGATTTCCATCAATGGACATAGCACAATAGCTCTCTTGGACACAGGGTCAGAGATCTCTGCCATCTCCCCTCTCTTCCTCAATAAATATCTGCCCACCATCACGGTGCACGCATGTGAGGGACGCATTCATTCTGTCTTCGAAGGAGAATCTAAACAAAGATCAGGCATTACAGATCTTCTCCACGTTGTTCACAACCAACGTCCCACCGAGCACAGATTCGAGGTGATCTCAATGAACCCTAGCGACCCGCCTATCCTCATTGGTATGGATCTCATTCCTAAACTAGGAATTGGCATCACAGGACTGGCCTCGCTCACTGATCCTAATTCTGACTCGCTTCATATGCAACCTCTACGTGATGATTCCCATGCATTGGACATCACTCCTCCTATAGCCAATGATTCACCAGTAGGCTCTGATAGTCAACGCGCAACCATGATGCGTCTTCTTCAACCTCTCATTGATGCTAATCAGGAAATTCCCAGCGATGCATTTTTGCACTATCCCTGCATCCATCGTCAGGCTACACACAGCCCCAGGCGCCACAGCCTATCGGCGACAATATCGCACACCTCCTGCTCTCTTCCCTGTTGTCGACGAAGTTGTCCAACAATGGCTACGTGATGGCATCATCATTCAGATGACCACGCCGGATTCCCAATGGAACTCTCCCATCACTTTTGCACCAAAAAAGGATGCTGAAGGAAACAAAACAGGCCACAGACCATGCCTTGATCCTCGTCATATCAATGCTCTCCTGCCCGACGATCGCTTCCCATTCCTCTCGTCCAGGACATTTTGATCAACTTTCAGGAGCTGCCGTTTTTACCACTCTTGATCTTAAGTCGGCTTTTCATCGCTTCATGATCCATCCCGACGATCAACACAAGACTGCCTTCACACATGGCCGCAAACAATACAAATTTGTTGGATGCCCATTTGGTCTCAAACCCATCTCCAATATTTTTCAACGAGTCATGCAAACTCTCTTAGCTGACTTCGATTTTGCTCTCAACTTTGTTGATGATATCATTATATTCTCCAAAGATCTTGGCACGCACATGCATCATGTTGCCCAAGTGCTACGCATTCTGAACAATGCCAATCTCGTCTTGAACCCTGACAAATGCCACTTTGCCCACTCCGCTGTCACCCTCCTAGGACATTGCGTCTCGAGTGCTGGCATCCAAATTGACCCTCGCAAAGTTTCCAATGTCCAGGACTGGCCTCTGCCGCAAACAGGCAAGGACATCCAACGATTCCTAGGACTGGTCAATTACTTCCGTTCTTTTATACCTCGCATTTCCACCATCACCCGTCCACTTGATGCACTTCGTCACGAAGGTCCCATTGCTCATCTCTGGACAGAGGAACACAGCCGAGCATTTTTCGCACTGAAAAATATCCTCCTTGAAGCGCCCATCCTTCATCACCTGATACCTCACTTCCATTTTATGTTGCCACGGACGCGTCCAACTCAGGTATCGGTGCTGTTCTGTTCCAATTGGACCCTATTACCAATCACAAACGCTACCTCCAATTCGTGGCTCGTTCACTGACAAAAGCTGAATGCAACTACTCTACCACGAAGCGTGAACTGCTTGCCATCGTCTTCTCGCTGAAGAAGTTCCGTCAATATCTGTGGGGTACACCCTTCACACTCTTCACAGATCATCGTGCCTTACATATCTACATACACAGACCGATGTGAATCCCATGATGAGCAACTGGCTGGACACCTTGCTTGACTTCACCTTCACCATTGTCCACCTTCCTGGTGTCGACAACCAGCTTCCTGACGCTCTTTCACGTCTTTTTCCTCCGCAAAAGGAGCTGGTGGGGGGCAATAATAGTCGCAATGGTTCGTCTCCCAACAAAAGAAAAACACGCAAGCTGACCACCAGCGCACACTCTCGCACAGAAACTACAGATCATGAATCCATATTACATGGCAGTATCACTGCCACCAACACAGTTGACCTTGATCTATTCACACCAAAGGAGACTGTCATCAAACGGCCCACATCCGCAACCTCGATGATGAAACTCTCGAGCAACCTGCCACAGATGATGAACGACAAGACATCCTGCAGACACAGCACTTGAAAGGCCACTACGGTGCCACTGCCATGGTAAAGGCTATCAAGCCATGGGCATCACTTGCCAACATCACCAGGCAAGCACAAGCCTTGGCACAGGCATGCCACAATGCATGCGATTCAACGTGTCTAGAAATGGTTACCATCCTCTTAAATCTATCGAAGCGAAAGCTCCAGGCAACCACTTTGCCATTGATTTAGCTGGTCCATTTCCCACATCATACGCAGGCAACCACTACCTCTTCGTCATCGTTGACATCTTCTCCAAATACGTGATTCTGGAAGCCATCCCAGATAAGACTGCACTCACAGTCCTCTAACGTCTTGTACAAAACTTTTTGCCAATATGGTTTCCCGCAATCATACAATCAGACAATGCAAAGAATTTGTTAATGAACTGGTCAGAAATCTACACAGCCAGAAGGCATTGGACCATCGTCTCATCACTCCTTATCATCCTCGAGCCAACGGAGCTGCTGAGCGTGTCGTAAAAACTACCACCACCATGCTTGCTAAGATGGTTGACACCCAGCTTAGAGACTGGGACTTCCATGTTCCCACCATTGCCCTGCACTACAACTCACAGCCCCACTCAATGACAAACACGGCGCCCATATACACTTTTTTTCTTCCGAAAAATAAGCGCCCTCATTGACTATCGCGAACCACATCAGAACTCGCCTGAGAAAAACATTCCTCTCCTTGATCAACCTGTTGACCTTAAGGGCCATAGAGGAAAAGTTCGCCTGAGCTTGAGCACATAGTTATTCCTGCCATCTCCGAAAGGCAACGTAACCTGAGACATGCTATCCCAGAGCAAATATGACAAAAACACATGACCACGTCATTCCAGGTCGGAGATCTTGTAGCCACTCAAGAACCCTTGCTCACCTCCAAACTAGAACCAAAATATCATGGTCCCTTTGAAGTCGTTGAAAAAACCAAAGGCGGTCTTACTTACTCAGAGACATCCACCTCAATGAGCAACTAAAACAACGCTATGCTCCCTCTCAACTTAAGCTCGTCGCTCGAGCTGGTCATCACACAAACGACCAGGTTGAAGATGAGGAATCCTATGAGATCGATCAGATCCTCGATGACAAGAAAGACTTCAATGGTCGTCATCACTATCTCGTAAGTTGGAAAAACTATTCCCCTGAGCACCAATCTTTGGATTCCTGAATCCAACTTCAACCAGAAGCAAATCCTTTTTGACTACTGGAAAAACAAAGGCAACGCCTTGCAAAAACCTCTGCATCCTAGACGCAGCCTCAGAGCTGCACGTCATAACAGGAAGCGATCATAGTCATGGAAAACCTGAAATGACTTGAGGATGACACTCTTGCGTTACCCCTCGCATAATCATAGTGTCACTGTGGAATGATGATAAACCACACCCGAAAGAAACTGACTGCAGAAATATCCTTACTGGTCATTTCTAACAGCCTTGACAAAATCCGCTCTGTCATGACTTGCTGTAACTGTGAGCCACATGATGAATATCCTAGGCGTCATTGACTCAGGCCTCCACACACTGACAATGACATTCATCACATTATAAGAGTTGATGTACCCATTCTGCCTAAGTGCCTGCCGAACGCGTCTTCCTCACCGCAAAAGCTTAGTGGAGTAGCTAACCACACATGAGCCAAGCAAGAGGAATCGACCTCCGCAACTTCAATCGATACCGCAACAATAAGCCGGTCCATGCCAATTTAATCGATCACGAAGCGCACTGTACTTTCCAGCAGTAGATCATGTTCATGTCTCCG
>MCGT01000069.1:0-26931 GCA_002104935.1 Hesseltinella vesiculosa
CTCATGCAGCAGCAAATTGCCCCTGTTCCTGAGACTGGCATGAAGCCAGAGCAGCCTTCCAAACAGCAAACGGGACCCCCCAAAAAAAGGAGAGCACTACTCATATGAATTCAAGAAGATCATCGTTGACGAGTGCCTGGAAAAACCCCAAATACCAACTACAGTCATTGCTGCTAAGTATGGGCTCAAGGTGCCTCGCACAGCCCAACGGTGGGTGGAAGCTTTTAGAAAACATGGTGACGAGGGTCTCATGAGGAAGCAACATGGAGGAAGAAAACCAGTATTGAATGAGAGCCATAAGGCATATTTGACAGCCCTATTCGATGATAACCCAGCAGCAACAATGGATGAAGCGATAGACGGGTTGACAAAGGATTTCGTCGGTCTGGAAATTAAGCGGTCAGCTGTAAACAATTTCCTCAAGCACGAAATGAAGATGACGTTTAAGAAGGTGGAGTTGCACGCTGAAGCTCGGGATTCTCCTGTCATTCTGAATAAAATCTTAGAAAAAAAAAGGGTGGACACGAAAGGGAATGGCTGCCATCCAATTAGGAACAACTGCCATCTTTTTTTTACTTGTCTCTCTCACTTGCTACTGGCAGTCGTGTGAGGCCATAAAAAAAAATAAGTCGCAAAAAGATGGCGTGCACATGGAAGCAGGTTTGTGCCTACTGAAAGTCAATGACGTGCACTGGAATCAGGTTGGCGTGCAATAATTGTTTGGTTTGCGTGTAAAAAGGGTTTCTTCCAGTGTGCTGGTCACTGAAAAGCCTGTGGCATCACCAACATGGTCTGACCCTCTCATCTCGTTCATGCATGTTTCACTCCGCGCGTGCCATTTATTCCCCCCCCCCTCTTTTTTTTTTTTTCATCTGAACACCATGGGTCGCAAAAGATCTACACAAATTGAGGATACACGATCCACGACAAAACCAGCCCTTACCATTACATCCACTGAGGAAGCTATTGAAGCTTTGAATACCCAAATCAAGCATTTCCTCACCGACCAGCTCAGGAAGCACAAGGACCGTGACAAGCTGAAAGCTGATCTTCTTGGTAAACAACGCTTGCCAAAAGGCCTCCTCCTCAATATCGATCAACTTTGCGGAAAAACAGCGCCATGGTTTGCTCCCAATTATCACAAGCGCTTCCATTTTTTAGACACTTGGAGGGGCTACATTAATCACCACTATGATGAACTGGCGGCGATGATCCCAGCGCCAACGGCCTCCTCATCCAAGACCACCTCGCCCTCCCAGCCCACAAAACCAACGCAGAAAGAGGAGATCAGAGTCGCCCACAAGTCTCTTCGCCAAATCTTGCTTCCAGCGATCAACGAATCACCAGAGGCTTTGAGCAATGTACTGTCTACCATCAAGGACGCACGCATCGCAGTCACAAAGTATTCCCGTGACATGTTCACACTGTTACACACAAGTGTTCTAAAGTACGCCACCAATCCAAACGCGGACTGGTACACCAGCGGTAAGCATAGCTTAATAGACAGCAAGCCTGGCGCTCATTTTTTTTTTTTTGTAGCAAGCGTTCCTGGGCGTGTCACTGTTAGCAACCTCTTACCCTCCTTTGCTCAGCGCAACCTGGATCAAGTCAAGGACGGGCAGTTTTCCACTCTCCCACCGCCCACAAGCAGCTCTTGCAACGACGTGTTTGGAATACAGCATATCCAATACCTCTATTCCTCCCACTTTGGCCATACGCGCGAGAGCACAAAAACCAGCCATCCCAATTGGAGTCACCTAGCAGTGGACTGGTCCTTTGACCCCCCAAGCAAGTTGATGACTTCAAACGTCCGGTCCGTATACCACAACAAACTGGATACATCATTTAAGAATATCCTCGCTGGAAAGTCCTTTGTGAAAATGACAAGATACCTTGTGCGCCTGCTATTGCGCCTTTGGCTCGCCCCTACTCGAGAACAGCGCCACACCAACATGAAAAAGTCTTTTGCGAAAAAGAAGCGTGACAATGCTTGTGCGGTATGGCTAATAACGGGGAGAGAGATATAAAAAAAAAGGTGCCTGACTTTTTTTTTTTTGTGATAATAGCTGCACGACGACCCCGCCAAGAAGATGAAGGCCCTGTATTGCAACACGAGAAATGCACTGAGAAGGAAAGCTAAAGAAATGAGCAAGAAACGGAGCCGTGGAGCACTGAACGAACGTCAACAAGCTGGATTTGATCGCCGTATGAGCAATCTACAAGAAAAAATGGTAAGTTTGGACTTCTTTGGGATGCATTCTTTTATATCTCTTCTATAGGATTTTTACAAGAAAGAACGAAAGCAAATCATCTCGAGCAAACATTCCAGTTCTGTTGAAGCCCAGGTTTGCAAAAAAAAAAAAAAAAAAAATGCACGAAAACTCTTATGCTTTTTTTTTTCTAGAGCTCCACTGATGTTTCTATTGCCACAGATGCCGATGCGGCTGCGCTCAGTGATGATCTCGATTCCGATGGGCGTAATGTTGAAGACCATGAGGAGCCTTCTGAAGCAGATGTGTCAGCAAGGCGAATGCGATCATTGCAAGGGATCACCATGAAGCTGCTCTTCAGCGAATCAGATGTCACTCTTCAAGATACGTCCCTGAAAAAGCATACCCAGAAGCTCCAGCTCATCGACAAAGAAGTTCGCGCCATGAAGTTAGTGTTTAACACGCTGAAGCCATACATCCCTTGCGAAAACGCACCCAAATGCCACCGCTTGAACACTATACTCTTTGGCAATGAAGTCCTTCGGGTGGCTGGTTATGACAAGTTCACCATGGAAGCATGTCCATCTGTTTCTACAGGGACCACCTACAGCCTCTCACTTGATGCACCAAGTGTCCACGAGCTTCTCGGGAAGCACATCAATGTCAAGGAGAAAGGGATCGGCTCGGCTGCCCAGGCACGGCATCAAAAGAACGACGTCTTTGCTTGCCTCTTCAATATGGACAAGGTCGAACAAATCTGCAGTAAAAATGGTATCCAATTCATCCACCATATCGACATTCATGGGTCTGGGGATGTATCATTGCGCGGTACGACGATGAAGCCTCGCCAAAAGTCTGTGTATGAAGAACGAAAACTGCGTGGTATGGGCAAGACTGCTCCTGGATCGGTGCCTGTTCAAGAATCCATTGACGAACTTGACCTCTGTATCAAGAACCTGGAAAAAGAACGCGATGTCCAAAGTAAATCTGCAAGAATCGCCACAGCATCCTTGTCTGATCTTGGCAAAAATATGAAGGACAAGCTGACACGAGGATACGGGGACGAAAGGTTCAAACAAGAACGTCATGACGACGTCAAGGCCGAGCGCATTCTCAAGGAGCAAAAACGGGAAGCCATTAAGGCGAAACACGACATCCTCGACAAGTTGGCAGAAAAGCGAAAGATGAAATACTTGCATCAAAAGGTAAGAGTAATGGAATTATGTCAGTGCATTTGCAAAAAAAAAAAAAGAGGCATTCACACTTTTGCTTTAGGAACAAAGCGACAAATCTGCCGCGAAAAAACCTGCGAAGGCCATGGACAACAGCCGCCACCACCACCCACCGTGCTCACGCCAACAACAAGGACGGAGGAGGATCCTTGCGAGACCGAAATTGGCACCGTTGACCTTGAGCATACCGTTGTCAGCGGCACAGATTATGGGATAGTGTCTTTTGCGACCACGGTCACCCATTCTGCGCAACAATTGTCTACCATCATGAAAGGTGAATTTGTCAAGTTACCAAAGGCCACAACGACAACAGCCAAGGATTTGCACTGGAGGACTGGCACGTTTCACTTTATGAAAAAACTTCAAAAACGGAAAAAGGTAAGAAAAAAAATTGCCAGGTTGTGTGGGTCAAAGTGTCTTGAGCGAACCACTGATGGCTTTTATTCGTCCAGGCCGCCAGAATCAGTGACTCTGAAGCCTTACTTGCAAAGAATGCCAGGACCTTTTGTACAACCCACGACGACCTGTTGGCGCGGTATGCCAAAACGCAAGAAGCAAGTGCCGCCGTGCAGGCATTTTATGCCGCACCATGGATCGGTCGTGCCCGTCGCTTCTTAGATTGGCATACCCCACTTGTCCGTGAAGGCATGGTGATCCAAGAACAAAGACGCCACAAGCCCAACCAATTGATTCGTGCCATCGGCAACTGTGGATCTGGTGTCGGCTCGCGTATTGGTGGCCATATGCGGGTTGGCGGGAAGTGGCACCGGCGCGTTGCTCAGAGACATGGTGTGTCGCTTATCGTCAATGAGCATCGTACTTCAATGACATGTCCATTTTGTGGCTCATGTATCATGCATCCAAAAAAAAAGGTGGTCGCCTCAACCTGGGCACGTCAGCGTGCATCAATGGTTCTTGCCCTTCGGTGAAGATCTCCATGAACACGTTTGGAAGAGATTCCCTGGCAGCAACATGCATAGCCTTGCGAGGCTTTGGGCAGCTGGTTGGCCATCCTACGCTTTGAAGACACATTTTATGACTGCCTCCGATGCCATGATGGTATGAGGAGGTGTGGAACCCTCTCATGAGGTTTGAAAACAGTGACAACGTAAGTAACCAAAAAAAAAAAAAAGCGGTTATGGACTTTTAGCATGTCACTCAATTTTTTTTCACTGCGACTCTATCTCATCTTCTGTCCGTCAAATTAATTTTTCAAATACGACATTTAATTTTTATCATCTCTCCCAATTTCCCTTTTACTGTACGACTTCGTTCTTGTGGCACCTGACATTTGTTTATGGTTTAAGTGTATTATTATTTACAAGGCTACATTTTGCTGGGCAGTCAGACAAGCCAAACCTGAAAATGCATCGGCCAAAGCCCGCTTATGTGCAAACTTGGCCGCATACCCACCAGCACGTGCAGTCCTATTGTCTTTCAAATAATCCGTTGTCCTATAAAAACGGAAAGTCTGTCAAACATTCTTTTCAAGTGAGACTTGACACTTACGGGTCGACATATTGATCCCATAACATGGAGTCGTCAGGGTAGGTATATACATATTGGAAGGGATCGAATTGTCGAGCATGTGCTGCATCGTTGGCTTCGTGATCGGTATCCATGGCTGTGGTGAGCCAAGAAGGTAGTGCCAGGCGAGAATCGGACGAAGACGACGCAGAGTTTTGCTGCTGCTGCCGCAGTGCTGACGATCGCTTGAGAGGTGACGATCTCGCAGCAATGATGGCTTGGGCTGATTTGTTGGTACTGGCCAGCTCCTGCAGCAGTTCGGACTTCTCCGTTTCTCGCTGCCGTCGCTCGTCATCCAGCTGTTTCAGGTACACTTCCCGTCGGTGCTCTCGCTCCTTCTTCTGCAGCTCGTCCTGATAGTTCTGGAAACGGTTCTCATTAAGCTGGAAAAAAAAAAAGGAGTCAGACCTACGCATTGCCGCAAACACAGAATTTTACCTGGCGCACTTGGTTTTCGGCGATGCTGTCACGATTCTCTTGTTCATAGGCATGGATTCGGTCTTCTGTTTCGGCCACGTCCACGCCATTCATCAAATTAAAAGCTAAAGAAAAGAGTGTGTTAATCGCATGCCATTCAAATACCAGTGCGACAACTTGCTGATATCCTCTACTTCTTCCAGATAATCATTGTACAGTCGCAAGCTGGAAAAGTCTTCGGGGCGTTTGTTGAAGACCTTGGCCACCCGGATCCGGATCCTGACTTCCTTTTCCACTGACAGATCTTCAAAAATTTGTGACATGAACTGATTCTTTCGAAGCATTAGATGACATTCAGGACAAGGAGCCGGGCCACCTGAGAACAGCATATCGATGCACTGCTCACACCTAAAAAAAAAAAAGAAACATTGAGTTGCTCATCGCCAAAAGGCGAGGACGACAAAAGAAATTCACTCGATGAATGGATCCGCTTACATTTTGTGAAAGCATGGAGACACCATCAGCTTCAGATTAGGATTCAAGTATTTGTCGCTTTTGCATTGTGGGCACTGAGCATCGTCTTCCTATAATAAATATCAAAGCCATAATGGAATGAGGCTCACGAGCTGCTAACACATCATTCCCTCTTCCCAAATTGTACCTGGAAGGAAACAACAGATGATCCAGTTCTACCGATCTTCATCACCTGGGCACGCAATGACGGCTGAGTACTCATTGTGATAAATCAAAAAGATGGAAACGAAAATCTGTGTGGCAGAGTCGGAAGGAAGCGAGGAAGCGTGTGTGTCAAAAAAAAAAATGTGGGCGGGGTCGGTATTTGAAAATGGGCTTGTGGAGGATTCTGTCACTCGACTTCTCTTGGACTCTGGTCTGGCATCACTTCTTTCCTTTGCTAAATCCAAGTTGGCTCTAGCAAAAACATAACATGAAAAAGAAGTCACGCGGGGCCGATTCTATCGGCAGCTGCTTTTTTTTTTTTTTTTTGCTGCCAGCTCACCGTTCCCTACAGATCCCTTCCATACAACATTTTAGCGACAGCACATGTACTGCAATGATACGCTGCACGTCGCATGATGGTTTTACATAGGCATATGGTTGTTATGAAATGGTCGCTAGACAAAGTAAACTGCCACAAAGGAAATACGGCCTCGTCTGTGCGCTCGTTTTCCAAACGTAGCGTTTTTCTCCTATTTTAACGATGAGCGCATGGGAAGGAATACGACTGACATTTGTACCTGTCCGTGTGAAAGAATAAACATTTTAACAAAACCAGGCACAAAATCATACACTACAATCATTGTACTGGCTTCTCGAGGCCAATCATTGTCCGAGATCTCCTATTGCCAAATCGGGCACAGAGAAAAAAAAAATGTAAAAAGGCTTGCTGGGCTTGCCACTTCTTTCTCTCTTATCTTTTTTTACAGGACTAAACAAAAAATGGCCCAACACGATATTGAACGCATCAAGAGCTTGCTCGGTACCCATGAAGATTTCCCCAAGAAGGGGATTGTGTTCAAGGATATGTTCCCTGTGTTCCAAGATCCCACCGCCGTCGAAGCCTTGATCAGCAACATTGTCCACCACATCAACTCCACCCAAGCTGAAAAGATCGATGTTGTTGTTGGCCTGGATGCCCGTGGCTTCTTGTTTGGCCCATTGGTTGCTCTCCGTCTTGGTGCTGCTTTTGTGCCTGTGCGCAAGCAAGGCAAATTGCCTGGTGAATGCGCCAGTGCTGTCTATGAAAAAGAATATGGCCAGGTTTGTTTGCTCTTGACTGGTTTCCAGCATCAACTCAAACGTTTTCTTTTTTTTTTTTTTCTTTTCCTTTCAGGACGTTTTTGAAATCCAAAAATCGGCCGTCAAGCCCGGTGCCCGTGTCATTGTCATTGATGATTTGATTGCTACTGGTGGCTCTGCTGCTGCTGCCGGCGAATTGGTCAAGAAGTGCCAGGCCACCACTGTTGAATACGTCTTCATCATGGAATTGGACTTTTTGAAGGGTGCTGAAAAGCTTGATGCCCCTGTCTATTCTCTTATTCATTTGTAGATTTTTTTTTTTTTGTAATGACTCTGTATAGCTCTTTCGCATTGTAACCCTATCAATTCCTTCGTCTTGATTAAAAATTAAAAAAAAAAATCATTAGTGTGCATGTATTAAAAGTGAAGTAGAGATACAGGATTAATGGAGACATAAAAATAGGGCGAGAGTAAAAATTAGGGTTGTATGGGAACACTCTAAAAATAGGTGCCGATCTGCAAACTGACTTGCTCACAGACAGCCGATGCGTTTTGCTGGTTGTGGGCTTGTTGACGGCATCGTTGGCGATGGTCTAGCAGCCAGTTCAGGTATTCATTGTCCAGAAGCGCCGCATCTGCTAGGTTTAACGAGTTGAAGTTGTTCAACAGATCATGTCGTAACAGTCCCATTTGCTCGCGATGATTCACATAGTCCAAGGCAAGGCGGTAGTGTCGCCCATCAAACCACTGATAATCACCTTGCTGTCGAGTGGTGACAAATTGCTCATAGCTAAGATTGGAAAAAAAAAATTAGCCATCACTCTCTATTCACTCTTGAAAAGAGGTGCCTTACATGTCTGAGCCGGCATAAGGAGGTGTTAGGGATTTGTGCACAACACCTTGGTCAATGTCACGCAAATAAACAGCATGAGATGTAGTAGGGCCTGGCCAAGAGGGTTTGGACATGGGCGAGAGCAAGGCTGCCCAGAGACCGTACAAGGTGCAGACGACGATCACAAAAAGCATGATTCCGCGGGGTGGCCAGATCGAAGCAAGCGCAGCTTGCACAAGCGAACGGACTTCTTCCTCGGCAACCTCATGACCTGCTGGCTTGGTTACAGTGGACTCTGGTGCTGGATCACTGAAGGCTGTGCTGGAAGTCGACGTTGAGGACAGGATGGGTGTGGTGGGCATTTCAGGACGCACCAAAGCGGTGGCCTTTGTTGTATCTTTTTCATTGGTTGGTGCAACGCCAGGAACGGCTTCTGTTGGCTCGGGGTCAACCGTAGGTTCGCGAGCATCGTGGGTCAGACCTGGCTGCAGTTCATCCTCGTCGACAGTGCTCTGATCATCGGACGTGACTTGCTCGTCATCCTGAAGCAAAGATGCCTTGTAGACTTTGCGATCCTCATCCACGCGACGCTTGATCTTATCCGTCACATCCTTGAGAATAGGAATAAATACACCCACACTGTCTGACATTCCTTTGAGGGCTGCCTTGGTCACAATCACTATGCAGATGAAGAAGAAAGGTTCAGCGTCGCACTCGCCATGGCTTTTAACCAGGAGGAAGCTTACTTTTGGTCATGACGAATTTCAACCAACGGACGCCAAGATAGCAGGCCAGCTTACAGCGAGATTTGTCGATGTAGGTAATGCAGTAGCGCACTGAAGGGACAAAAGCATCGGCATATGGCAAAGCCTCGGTCTTTGTTGAGATCTGCACTACATAACACCTGGATGGAAATAAAAAGAAAGGGTGAGCTACCTTTATCGGGCCACCTCTCAAACAATGCATTACAGGTGTTCCTGTTTTTTCAAGAGGACTTGGGTCTCGGCGACCTCAGCTTCCTTCATACGCACAATGGGATTGGTGACCGGCATCCAATACTTCAAGGTTCGGGTGGGCTGGGCGTCATCTTCTGTCCAATGGGTCACACGCAAGTCATGGCCGAGGATCGCTTCCGTTTTCTTGTGCCACACGCCACCGTCGGTGGGTGGGGCATTGTTGGCGTCCGAGAACATCAGTTCAAACAATCGTTTGGCAGACACTGGTAACTCGACCTCGACATCCAAACGATCCAAATGGTCGTCACAAGCGCAAACGACCGGTTCGGTGGGGACGGGGACTTGGGCTGGAAGAGCATCAGGGTCTGGGATGGCTGCGATGGGTAGTTTGGGTTGCTTGGGTTTGCTAGTGACGGAAACGCGAGAAGTGGACGAAGCAGGAGAAGGCAGGGCATGGCCAGGCAAAGATGGGATGGTTGCTTGCACCGTGGACAAGCTGTGGAGTTTTTCGTAAGTGGAGTGCGTTGCCACCGATGGTTTTGCACGGTCAAGCAAGAGGCGGACTTTTTCGGCCATTGTTTCCAGATGCTGTGTGTGGTAGACAGACAGAACCAGCGTAGGTTTGTCATCGGCCAATGTGATGTGTAGTTGGTGGGGTGCGTGGAATTGGACGTCTGTGATCTCCTTGAGTTTGAAAACCATGGTGTATAGGCTGTCAACGGCGAGGCGGCTGTAGAACCAGAGATGCTCCTGGGTCAAGAACACGTGGCCATAGTAGGCAAAGGAACTGGGGTTTTCGTCAGCGGCATTGGCAACCGAGGTGGCAGAAGGCGAGGAAGGAAGCGACAATGTAGCCATACGGTGGAGGGAGGCTGTAAAAGCTTCCAAGACAACTTCCTGCGGCGATACTCCATAAAACCATTGACGCAGCACCTTATTCTTGGACGGGACATGGCAGCCGTCCTTGCTGGTCACCGTTTCAAGGCTAGGGGACGTTGGTGAGGACAGCGGAGAGTCTGAGCTGGTGGGGGACGATGAGAGTGGCAAGGGCCACACGGTGCGGCCAGGGACTCGGCTGGGTAAGTCTGAGGCAAGGGGCGGGGTCACAGAGGAAATTGGCCGAGGCGGTAGGAGCAGAAGGACACGTGGCTCAGCCCACAGCCGTTCCGAGGAAAACGTCGAGGTGTATGTATCGGTCAAAGTATTCAAAAAGGCAGAAGTCAAGGAAAAGCCCGAGGCAAGGGTTGCTGAATGGATTGGGTCGTCCGGCACTGACAAGGTTGAGGGTGCGCCATCATTGCTTGTCACTGGCGCTGATTTGGTGTTGGAGATGGAGTGGATCGTGGAGGGTGAAGAGCTGAGGTTCGATAAGCCAGAGATGGGCGAGTTGTTGGTGCTCAGGGTGACGGGGATGTCGGTCGGTGTGGAGACACCCGTCGTGGATTTTGACTTGGCAATGACAAGCGCTGGTGTGCCTGCCGCATCTTGCTGGCTGATAATGGAAATGCTGGATTGGCGGGTTTCAGTCTCGAGTTCCTGTCGGTCGGTAGCCTTGGACTCGTGCAACAGAATCATTTCCATCCATTGTTGACGATCTCTTTCCGACTCGGCCTGCAACACATACGTTGTACTAGGACTGACATCAAAAGAAAGAAAAATAAATAAATATACAAACAGGCTTGATGTGTCTCTGCTCTTTGCTTACCCATGATGATCGGCAGGAATGACTACTTCAAAGCAATGGTGGCGATCCATATCATCCAGGCGCTGGACATCGCAGGAGGCAAGGGAGACACAGTGATCCAGCGTCAACGATGCATCCTTCGGACCAATAACCTGACAGGCACCAAAATAGCCTTGATGGACAAAGAACCATTGTCGCTGCCATTCAAACGACGACGACTGTGAGAACAAGTAGCCGCATTTCCAATGATCAGTCATTTGGCCATCTTGCTGGAGAGCTTGATTCTGTAATGCAGCAAGCCCTAGCCTTTTTTGTTCCCATTCGTGCTGGCATGTGCGGTGGTCCTAACCACACGACAGAAAAAAAAAAAAAAAGCGTGAGCAATAATAACGGATGATCGAGCTACTGATTATTTTTTTTTTACCTCCAAGATCCAGGCACCCCAGGACGAGATCAGAGCAGATATTCGCTGATGGATATCAGTCACGGTATCGAATTGAGATTGACAGGATTTGATGCAAGCATGAAATTTATCGAGCATGAAATGTTGCAAATCTGAGCGAAGGCGAAGGATTTCCAAAAGATGATCGCCACAGAGCTTGACGTAGCTGGTCTTTGAGGTTTTCAATTGTTGGCCAAGCGCAGCTGATAGCGTTTCAGACGCAGTGCCTTTTTTCAAAAGGGCAAAATTGGTCAGGTGACGTTCGTACTCTTTCCGCACAGCCAGCTGTTTTTCTCGCAGCGCCTAGTGACATGGAGATAAGACGGTTATCATCTTGAAGCTTTCCAAGTCAAGGGGTTCTTACCTTGAACTCTGTAAAACGAGTGTCTATAAAATGCTGTAGCGGCTGTATGTACATCGTCTCAAGGTGAGATGCCTAATTGGTGCAGATGATTTTCAAGGTAAGACAAGCACACGAGAGGTCAGTTTCCAAAGAAAAAATGGGGTTCCTTTTTTTTTTTTTTTGCGGCCGCTGCCTACCATTTTTGCCTGCAGTGACAAGGTGCTTTGGAAGGCATCTGTAACCTGGTTGACCATGATTCCCGTGACTTGAGCATCTTATACATATAAAAAAAAAACCGGCGTGAGTGTCGACAAATCTTTGGGCTTCTGTGTCTTGTCTCATTTTTCGTAAAAGGTGTAAAAAAAAAAAAGGCAACCTACCCAGGAGCGATGCATCAACCTGATCAGCTGGTGTGAGTTGATGGACAATACGAGAGGTTTCTTTCTGTACGTCTAAATAACAACAGATTAGAAAGGTAAGCATTGCTTTTGGAGGTGTAGTGAGAAACATGAGGGGGATCTTACTGCTCAAGAGCAAAGCGTACGAAGTCCATTGAACTGATAGATCCTGAAGCCAGTTTTCAAAATTAGAGAGCTGAGAGTCGAAATGAACGGAAGAGGTTCGATATATAGGAGTGTCGCAAAGAGCATCGTAAAGGGAAATCAAAGGTATAGGCGTCATTGGGACATGCTCAAAAAGAGTTTGTGAAAAAAAAAAGGGGAGGAAGAAAAGGAACAGAATTTTTCCCGGGCCGGTGCCTCATTTTTTATTGCCGCGGCGTTTGAATTATTTTTCATTGCTCAAGCGGCAGCATCTGCCGATGGTGAATGCGGATTTGTGAAACGATGGAAAATGGAATGCTTTTTTTTTTTTAATTGTTAGGGGGTATACATGCCAATTTGCTATCCCTTGTTGCCACGATTACCTGGAAAAAGAGAACCATGAGCCGTCTATTTAGGCCACCTGGTTTTTTTTTTTTTTTTGGCTTACCCCAGCCACGAGGATTTGCTTCGACAAACTCGTCCCACTCCCGTTTCTTCATTGTTTCAGCATCCTGCGCTTCGTAATCATTGTCGTCGATTTCCTTTTTCTTGGGTTCTTCGCCACTGTCATCAAAAATAGGTGAGCATAGAATCTCTCAGGATGTCCACACTTACCCTCCTTCGATGATATTGCCACGTTCTCGCTCTTGGTCCAAATATTCGTCAATGGTCATTGTGGGCAATGCCCATCCAGGTCGGAAAACCTGGTCCTTGATACGCTGGCGCTGGTTGGTGATGACAAAGGGCTGCAAGGGACGGCCTTCCTTGGAAAGCAAAGGACCTCCACGACGTTGGGTCCAAGGCACTTGATCCAGGCGGCTCTCGTCATAGTCTGAACCGGAAGCGGCGGCCGATGCCGAGGACGAAGCAGTGCGCTGACGGTCGAGTTTCATTTTTTCCATTTCCTGCACCATGACAATTTCTTGCTCAATACCGTGCATCTGTTCCAGGCTGCGCAGCACCTCCATGTCGATTAAGGCAAGCACCCATTCCCGCTCCAGTTCGTCGTCCCTTTGGTCTTGGGTCTGATCGTCCAGCTGGGCACGTAATTGATGAATGTTCTCTTTGAGGGCTTTTTCTCGTCGGTAGCGGGCAATTTTGGCCTGTCGTTGCTCGGCGGCCGACACTGTTACTTTTTTGTCGAGGCTTTGCTGCTCAAAGTACTGGGCGTCTTCCTTTTTCAGCAGCTGGTGGTCCTGGCATATCGATAGAAAGTCTTGGAAGTGGGTCTACACAGACAAGCACCAAAATGAATATGAGTCACGTCGTAGCCAATGCCTATTTTTTAATCCTCTTCAGAGAGCTTGCCTTGGCCGTGGTCAACACAGCTGCACGATCGCCCTTGGTCGATTTCAGCATCACTTGGCCCAAATAAGCCGAGGTCAACAAAAACTTGAGATCCGAGGGAGCCACATCATCAATGAGTTCGTTGGTGCTAAACATGGCCGTTCTTTCTACGAGATGCTGTGCTGTTTCCAAGTATTGCAGTGCCTGCTGCACCTTTGCTTGGTACTCTTGATCGGTGCTGCTCAACGGCGTTTCTTCTAAAAACGTCACCAGCTCCTGTCCCTTTGTAAAGAGCTCCCCCAATGATAGCTTCGTGTCCATGATTAAGAATGCAATGGCGTGATTGATTAATGGATTAAAGATGAAAGGTCAATAATACAAATGGAAGAAAGGAGGATGAAGAGAGAGAAAATGAAAAGAAAAGAAAAATCGACCAGCACGAGCGGGCCACCGTGCAATCGTAGCAAAGCTCGCTTTTTTACTTTCAGCGCCAACCTATGATCAGCCTGTTCAAAGCTGAATACCACTTCATCTGAGAGGCCCAAGACTTCCATTATGGCAATTTCTGCTTGATCACCTGGGGTGCTTCTGTTTGGCGTATTATCTTTTTTTTTTATTAATCCAAAGGCTTTTCGTTGGGGCTGCGCTGGTGTAGCAGGGCGTCGCTGTTGGCGACGGGCGTCAGCATGATTGACTGCTCTAGATCCTCGTATTCGTTCATTCGGCCTTCCAGTCTTGAGTATTTGCCTCGATCCTCTCTATTGTTTTGTTCGTACAGGTAATACACAATGGTCATGCAGATCAAAAAGACAATGGCCCCCACTGCAGCTCCTCGGAAACCCGTATCTTTCGAGATGAAATAAAAAACGCAGGCGTGAATACGCTTCTTTGCTTTCGCCTCTGGTTCTTTCTTCGGCCACTTACGATACCGGGGAGCGTCAGTCACAGGCCATAAATAAAGAGGTGTCCAAGTCCACATCATTGATGAAAACGTGTTCATGCAGGCGATGGCCATGGCGCGCAGCTCGGTGTTTGTCGTAATGATTTCGCTTGCCCAGGTCATCACCACCTAGAGTGAAAACAAAAAGATGAGCCCTTCGCCCTTGCCTTTTCCCTTTCTTTACCGAGGTCACCGATCCAAGTCCAGCATGGGTCAATATAAAGGCAACGTACAGGTATTTAAATGGCTGAATAAAGCTGGCAAGCATCCTACGGAGAGAAAACGAGGGGGCGTGTCAAGCGTGGATTAGATTTTCAGCACACGCTTTACAAGCAGCCAAGGAGGCCAAAGGAAGCAGGGAGGAGCAGGCACCAAATTCTTGATTGAAGGTGATCGCTAATAAATCCATTGGTCACACCCACCAGCATGGTGATCAGCATGTCGGGCTACAAAAAAAACGTTAGTCGTCGCGCATTTTGTTCGCAGACGTTTTCCTGTTTTACCGTTGACAACAAATTTGCGGTAACCGCGTCAAACCCGAGCTTCTTGGCCACAATGCCCAAAACATGACATGCCCCCAAAGCCACATGGAGGGCAGCCCAGCCAATCATGAATGGGTACAAGTAAACATTACCTGCAAGGGTTCGCAGTTTTGCCCAGCGGCTGCCTTGGTCCTTTCTGTGATCACGTGCATCAGATCCCCCTGTACGTTGGATCGCAATGTCTTTTTCCTGTGCAAAGGGAAAGCCGCTGAGTTTCGGCAAGCATTCCGCAGATGCCCTATTGACTTACCGCCTTGCTGAGCCATTGAGTGGTAGCTGGGTAGTCTGGCAAATAATAATAACCAAAGAATGCAAGCAGGCTGGTCAAAAGAGCATCAAACACAAACATCCAGCGCCACCTAGGGAAAAAAAAAAAAGCAAATGAGGGTCGCCCCCTGATATTATTTTTTTTTTTTGCATACCCACTGATGTTCCAGACACCGTCCATGGTTTTCAACATCACGGCTTGGACAAGGCCACTGGACCCAGCACCAAGTGCCCCACACAAATTCAACAAAGCCATCCGTTTGCCCAGTTCTCGTTTGGTATACCAGGTTCCTAGCAGGAAGACAATCTAAATCTCAAACGGTGAGCTCTCCTTGTGTGTGTCTTTTTCATGACCTACCCCAGGGTAGAAACCTGCTTCAAAGGACCCCAACAGGTACCGGATGATATAAACCGCTCGCACGGACCTGACACACGCCATGGATAACGTCAATAAACACCAAATAGCCTCAAGGAAGGGCAAGTACACAGACGGCCGGTACCGTGAGAGGATGATATTGGAAGGGATCTGCATGCTAGTGAAGAAAAGCAAAGGGTTACATGGGCGTGTTTTGCGCGTGAGCCTCCTCTATTGTTTTACGACAAATAACCAATCATAAATAGCACACCCATCCAGTTATACTGTAACCCAGTGATATTTAGTTCTTCTTCCATACCGCTAATAAAGGCACTGCCTATAGACAAGTTATAAGAGACGCCATGGCTTTGGTTCAAACATTTACCTAGATTTGTGCTGTCCAAAGTTTTGACAATGTTGCCTGCCATGGCAAACGCCAAAAGTCGTTTGTCCAGTCGACGAACAAATGCTCGTTCTTCGGGGCTTACTTGTTTTTCAGTGTCATCTCGATTGGCCATGGCTAATTACCAATTGGATAGAAATAAACGAAAGGATCTAAAAAGGAAGAGGACAAATAATATAAAAAGGTCTTTGTTTTCTTTTGTTTGATGGTGGGATGAGTTGTTATGTGGGTCAAGCGTAAAGGGAGGTGGAAAGGGGTATCCAAAGAAAAAAAGTGGAAAGAGAGGTCAGGAGAAAATCGATCATTGTCCAATCATTCAAACATGAAGCCCAAACTCAGTTGTGTGTCACTTTGCAATATAAAGTCATTTATGCAGATGCTTCAATCGGCTGGTCTCCTTGCCAATCGATCAATGGGCAGGGAATAAAAATGTGGAATGCCATGCTTTATTATTTTTCATGGTTCAAAAAAAAAATTCAGGAATTCTTGCTGTCGTCATTGGCAACCAGTCCTTCTTCATCGTCCTCATCGTTTCGTTCTTGGAATCGGTTGGAAGCTGTCGGTTCATTCTCGTCTTCTTGCGTTACTTGCATTCGGTCTTCTTCCTCGTCATCCGATGATTCGTAGCCCATGTCCATCAGTCGTTTGTGTGTTTCGCGCTAGAGAGAACAAAGGTGAGACGCTGAAGACACTGACAGAACACTTACGTCTTGGACGCGTTGGTCATCCATTTCCTTTTGTAACTGCTTCACGCTGCCGATCAGCGTGGCCAGTTTGCTTTTCCGTAATTCCAGTACTTGCACCTTGGTACTCTTTTCCATCGTCAGCCATTCGATATCAGCTTCAAGTTGTGCTATGGAACTATTGCGAAGTGAATAAACGGCTCCATGATTTTTAAAAAAAAGTGCTTGACTCACGCCTGGTATTCTTCTCTAGTTTTGAGCTTCATGACTTCCAAAGCCACCTTGTCATATTCTAGCTTGTTGTCTCTCACTTTTTGCGCTTGAATCAAGTCTTCGCGCAGGTTTTGGATATCATTCTGGGATTGGGCAACCTTGGTTGCTATGGAACGAAAAAAAGTCAGTGGATGGCCTCGGTCAAGGCTGGCTAGCTGTTTTACCCGTGCTTTCAACGGTGCTGCCATATCCTTGTTCGTCAAATTTGGAAGCCTGTTGTAACAACGGCTGTTTCACCATGCACACCTTTTGGTAGTTGGCAATTTGTGAAATGAGAGAGCTGTAGGTGACGGATCTACAACGAAAAAGCGTTTTGTGTCAATGCACTCTCTCCTGGCGAATCTATCAGCACATAGCTGTGCTCTGTTTATTAACGTATACGTTCTTACGCTTCTTCGACGGTAGATGTTGGTAAGCTGTGCAGCCACATGTAGATTCGTTTTTCCAGCGATCGCAGTGTCTTTTCATCCAGCATCAATCGAGCTCGTAGGACATGTTCTTTTAAACACAAACGGGCATGAGTCTTGATAAAAGGGTATCGATCTTTTGCAGGCATAGAGTGCTTTGTATGTATTACCATCTTCTGTGTTCATGTTTGATTCGTCCAACCAAAAAAAAAAAAAAAAAAACTTGCGGGTAAAAGAATCGAGCTTTCCTTTCTGCTTGGGAAAGTTTCTATTTTCTGCGCCTGCACTAGGGGAAAAAAGAAAAATCAGCATCCAATCAAATTTCCCCTTCCCCGTACCCTAACCAAACAATTTTTTTACCTGCAAAAGCATTAAACCGTTCTTGTCAAGGGACAGACGATAACCTTTTCTAAAAGGTTGCTCTATCTAAAAAAAAAAAAACATGCCTAAAACTCGGGGGATGGAGGGCGAGGGAGGGGACAAAAGGCAAGGAGCCGATGGCGGTGATCAAAGTAGTGACGAGCAATGGCAAACATGTTGGACGCAGCGGAAGTGTCACGATCCAGCACCACTCGGCACAAATCGCAGCGCAAGAGGCCGTATATTTTGCTGCCATCAATGTAAAAAGGCTTGAGCTTGTCATGGCAAATGCAGCAACGCTGTATGGATCGATAAAAAAAAATTGAGTCAGTGACCAAGTCTTCACTTCTCTCCACTGCACTTGTTCAGCACCTTGCTGGTGTTGAATTCCCATATGGATACCACCAACAAGCGTCCTTGGCTTTGCCGTTCCTCGAGATTGTTGAAGACCAAATTGGATGGCCCAGGTAACTGCTTCTTCAAGGGGGTTGCCACTTTCTTGCCTTTAAGGCCGTCGCCAAACACAATCATCGGCACACGGTCGGGGGAGGCTACGTGTTTGGTGACTCCGTGGCTCAGTCGCGTAGTTGCCTTCATTGCTGGAGCAGATCTATAAAAAATAAGGCATTCAGAGGTCTGTTGCCGGTCTGAAAGTTGATTCGTTTTTTTTTTACCGTCGTTCCGTCATTTCAAGGTGAATGCTGTTGAGCTGACCTTGGACAAACATGCGTTCTTCATTAAGGTCATTCAAGGATGCTTCAAGACGAGCAAGTTTTTGATCGAGCTGGTACACAGTGGTAGGTAATGCTGGTCCAGATGCCGACTTCATGGCCTTTTTATAGGACATGATTCGCATATTCGTGTCTTGTATGGTGCGTTCCAAGATCGTAAGATTCTGGCGTAAGGCGTGCGTCGTTTCGTGAAGCTTGAGGGCACGCTTGTGTCTGGCACGCTTGCGTCGTTTTCTCCGATTGCGCTTCGTTTTGGTACGCTTTTCTTTCACATACTTGCGCGAGATGCCAGCAAGGACATTTGACACATAGGCTACACCGCGCTGCCTGCCACGATACGCGTTAAACTTGGCGACCGAGTGTTGGTGCCCATAAAAGGTGAAGAAAATACCAAGGCGGTCCAGAATGTAGCGACAGCGCTTTTCGTATTCGTGGGGAGATGGATGACGAGGTGGGATGGCGGATTCAATTTGCTGGTAGCTGAGGGAACGACCATTGTGTGGGTCCAAAAACATTGTTATCTTCTTTCGTTGTTCCAACTCTTGCATTCGTTTCTGCGTTCCACATTGTGCGCGATACTCCCGAGCAGAGACCTTGTAAACAGGAAATGGTTCCCGAGGGGAGGCTTCTGGGAGTGGGTCATTGCTAGCGGTTGAGACGAGAGACACAGTGGCTGGGACATCCAGTGACATGAGGCTGGCTTCGTCATCATCATCATCATTATAGAACAAATTGTCTTTTTCCACAAACATAGCACTGTCCACGTCAGGAGTACCAGATGCACCTGTTTCCAGTGTTAATGCACCAGTGTCACGCGTAAGTTCTTGCAGCATGCTAAGTGGCTGTCCAGCAGCACCATCACCGTCGTCGTCGCTTTCATACGCGCCTTCATCAGAACTGTTGCTGCCATCACCAGCACCATCCTCAGCCTGGATTTGACGGGGGAATGGGGTTCCACAAGCCGCTGTGATAATAGCCCGTCGGCCAGGGTCCACGGCTGTCATTCGGAAGTGGTCCATCAAGTCGGGTGGCACGTCGTCCATGTGGGGTAACTTGATGGTTGGCCGATTGATCCGGGGACGGCGGTGGAAATGGAACGAACATGACACGCCGTCCGACCAAACGAATGCACCAAAAAAGTGCGGGTTGAGCATGATCGACTCCAACATTTCATCTGAGCTAATTAGAAAAAAAAAAGAGTAGGGAAAATAGATGAGATTCGACTACACCTTGCCACACCACTTCTGCCTTTTACCTTGAAAATCCAAACATGTCCATTTTAAACACCTCGAAAAAAATGGGGAGCGATCCCAAGAAGCTAGCCTGATTGTTGTCAGAGGTAGCAGTCGTAGGGGTGGTGGCTGGCCGGGTGCGGGGCGTAGGACGGGAAGGGCCAGCGACTTGTCGGTCGGCTGCGAACTCTTGACTGGTGTGCGTGTACGACGTGTATTCCGTCAGGCGAGTGATCGTCTTCGCAGTGATTGGGATTGCTCGGCGATCCAGACCTGGCTCTGGGAGGATGGTGAAGTGAGGTCCTTGACAGGGTTTTCATTTTCTTGGTCCTTGTAATCTTGATAAGCAGACGCAATTTGAATCAAGATTTTCAGAGTCATGGTTGGATCTTCTTGCAGCTTTCCTTCGTCAATCAAGCCCATGCCAGGCGGCTTCATAGCCAGGACTTGTTGTGTGATTATGGCAATGGCTTCATCGGCAGGCGTGTTCGTGCTTTGCGATTCACCCGTAGAGATGTCATGTGGATGGCTCGGCGAGGGATGGGTGAGGGATGGTGATGGTGGATGTGGGACATCCAGCGAGGGTGAGTTGTTTTCAGCGGTGGTGGTGGTATGTTCAGCAAAGAGCTGGTAAAGATCGTCAACGACATTGTTCAACCGTGGCACCTATTTTAAAATGCGAAAAAAAAGTGAGTTTCCCCCCTTTCCGTTTTACGCTCAGTTGCCAGCTTACCTCTTGTCCTTGGACAGCAAAGAGGAATTTGATGTACCGCTTCACCTTGCGATCAAACTTTTCGGCCAAGCAATTGGTGTAGGCCGTTTCCAATGCATCAAGACAAGGAGTCAGGGTATCGGCGATAAATTTGTGCCCATGGAAGTGGGCTGGGTCATAGCGGATGCTAGGGTGGTCGCGAGCAAAGGCCATCCAATGGGAAAGAAGGGAAGGGGGCAGGCGTGCGCGGGTATTTTCACTGGTAATGGGGTTGGCAGGATCATTTCGTGAGGCTGGGCTGCGAGGGTACACCAGCTGAGTAAGAGAATAAAGGCCATTGGTGCAGATGAGGTAATTGTTGAATTCATCAGGGAATGACAGAGCAAAATGATTCAAGAAGATCTGCACACGCACCAAAATATTCTTCACGCACTTGCTGGTGGCTTCAATATTTCTTTTAAGAGGCAAAGCATACGGCAAGTTGACAACCGCGTCGAAGCCAACCTTTCGAGCAAAGGTGACATGGCCTGGCATCCATTCCCGAAGAAAGTCGGCCTTGTTGACTTTGTGCATGGGACAAGCATGGCTGGCAGCAGTCATGTGACCCATGTTGCCACAGGCCTTGCATGGCCCAATGGCATTGGGGTTGCGCTGGTCTTGTTTCTTTTTGCGGCGACCAGCCTGGCGCGCCTCTTGGCGACGGCGTTCTGCTTGGGCACGAGGATCAGCAGACCCAGTGCCTGAAGCATAAAGTGGTGAGGACAACAATCACTGGTTTCAACGTGTGACTTACGTTCACGGTATATTTTGGCTTGTGTCCAAATAGCAAGGACTTGCTCTTCGGTAAGTTCCCACTCACCACGTCCGTGCTGAAGAGGGGCCAGATGAAGCCATTCATCTCGTGCACGCGTGAACGATGCGTCGTTCATAAAGCATAAAGCCTCGTAAAAAGCTTGAAGGTGATCTTTGGGAAAATATTGCATTTTGCTGAACAAGAAAAAAAAATACAGAAAAGAGAAGGAAAAAAAAAAGGGCAAGACGAGAAAATGAGGTTCTCCACTGCTCACGCTCACACACGCCCTGCTCATTTCTATTATATTAGCACTAATATATTTTTTTTAAAAAATGTGTGAACAGATCAACTTCTTGTCCAGCTGATGACCAAGCTTACGAATATCATGCCATCATTCAATCTGTGGGTCAAGGCACTCATAAACATGAAAGCAAACTTCGCTTCAAACTTCTCAAATTGGCACTGTCCTTGCTCCTGATTTTGTGGATTACTCAGTGAATTGAGCGATGGTAGTGGGTTTAGTGACAAATTCACGTTCTTCTTTCTGACTGGCTGCGCTATTTTTTTTCGCAACATTTTTCTGCGCCTGGCAGCACGCTTCATCTCTCTACAATTCAGTCCCATGTCGTCTGGTTGACCTGAAACGACCTCCTCTCATCATATACTATCATTGTGCAAAATTTAGGGTGAATCGATTTTTTGACGACTTTTGTACTCATATTTTTTTTCTCATAATCCAATGGTCCAAAGGGAGCTTCCCTGGCCACTTGCACTGAAAAAAAAAAAAGTAACCACCAGTGAAGATCTGGGTTTCAATTTTCCAGCGTTGATCTCTTGACCCTGTTACTGTACAGAATTTTTAGTGATGGTTTGCGCGCAGGATAAAAATTTTAGCAGGCAAAAGAGAACTAATTCACAGGCAAAATAAAATTGATTGCACGCAAACCAGGTCTGATTTGCCCGCAAAGCATTTCCAGTGCACGTGAATCTGGTTCTCCAGCCACGCAAACCAGATCTCAAGTGCACGCAAAGTCGCATTTTTTTTTTAAAAAAAAAAAAAAACTTTGTTTATTGTAAAAAAAAAGGGGGGGATCTAGAGCATCTCCTCCATGCTCAAACAACGGTCATAAAAGGTGAGGGAGTGCCGGATCCACCCTTGGCAATCGCTTGGCGTCACGGTAAGCGCAGCCTCACGGATTCTGGGCGCCAGAGAGTCTTGATCATCCAAGGGAGATCTGCGCACACCTGCCTTGATTTTGGCCCAACATTCCTCAATGGGATTGAGGAATGGGCTGTAGGGTAGCAAAAACATTGGCTTAAAGCCACGGTTCTTGATCACGGCCTTGACGCTGTCACCGGTGTGGATTCTACAGTTGTCCATAATGATATACCTTCCACTTATACCATCATTTTCCAGGCAACTTAAGACATCATCGACGAATGCCAGGAAGTCTTCGGTTCTTGTCCCAGCTTTTGCCCTCATTTTTTTTCCATTCTTGTCAGAGGTCATAGTCGTTGTTGGCTTACGCAAAGTCAGATTGATAATACCAAGCTCGCAAATGGCTCCAAGGATGGTGATATTTGGTCCTTTTGATGCTGGCACTTTCACCTTGGGTGTCTTCCCACGAGTAGCCCAACCAAAACCACGGCGGAGATGAAGGTTGAAACCGGCTTCATCCAAAAAGACACAGCTGCTGAGGAAGTTAAAATCTGGGAGTGCATTCCATTCCAAAATTTTTTCACGACGAAGCTGCCTGGTTCTTGGGGAATTTCTTGCATCAGAGATAATTTGTACCTTTTTGAGTGTCAGCATGCAGTGTGAGCGCAAATGATTCCGTAAACCAGATGCAGAGATTGTCATAGGGGTAAACTGCTCTTCCAAAGCAAATTTCGCTTCAGCCAAAGTATGTGTAGGGTCATCATCAAAAAACGCTACAAGAAAATCTGTGTGTTCCTGAAACAGCTTTCTATTTCCACCATTTTTGTGCTTCACACCAGGTATAGGCACGCGCTGTTGCTCATCTTTCCAAAACAGGGCCATGTATCCTTGTGCGGTGCGCTCCTTGATCCCAACGACTCTACCTGCTCCTGCAGCCGTGTAACCTAAAACATAATGAAACGGGCAAAAAAAAAAGCAGTAATAAAAATCAGTTCATACCATTCACATCAAATAATAATTGCTTACCTTTGTTAGCCACCATATCTATCAGTTCTTCTACTTGAGCAGCAGTATACACACGGTATGCGCCGCGTTTTGAAGTGAGCGGTTCCTTTTTTGGTAAGACGACATCCGAGGGACCATCCAAATCCATTGGTGCGATTTGACG
The DNA here is from genome assembly GCA_002104935.1 of Hesseltinella vesiculosa. NCBI lineage: Eukaryota > Fungi > Mucoromycota > Mucoromycetes > Mucorales > Cunninghamellaceae > Hesseltinella > Hesseltinella vesiculosa. The sequence continues at coordinate 23,256 of MCGT01000069.1, forward strand.
CTTGTATAAAGCTTGATATGTTTTGAATGTTATCAATTGACCGCGTCCAAGCTCCAGACTATCATCACCTGGCCTGAATTCCATTGCTACTTGCAGTTCACCAGCTGGTGCCGAATGCTTGCTTTTGGTTGGACGGCAGCCATCAAACGTTTGATAGGTGCCCGCGAGTAAGCTAAGTTCATCTTCCATTGACAAACTTGAGGCAGTTTCTATGGTTTCGGAGTCGCTGATCTCGTCTGTCGAACGGATATTCCAAATATCGTTTGTTGCCATTTGATTATGATAAGTTAGAAAGGAACAGAAATAATCCTTGCCCGTAATTTATATGCCTGTCTTCCGGCGTGCAAAAAAAAAAAAAAGTTGGGCGGCGGGCAACTCACCTGGATGACACCTTGAACGTAAGTGCGACAAGAAAAAAAGGTTGGGCGGCGGGCAACCCATCTGGATGACATCTTGAACGTAAGTGCGACAAGAAAAAAAGGTTGGGCGGCGGGCAACTCACCTGGATGACACCTTGAACGTAAGTGCGACAAGAAAAAAAGGTTGGGCGGCGGGCAACCCATCTGGATGACACCTTGAACGTAAGTGCGACAAGAAAAAAAGGCTGGGCGGCGGGCAACCCATCTGGATGACATCTTGAACGTATAAAAGCATTGGACATTTACACAAATCAGGAAATACACGACAATGCAATTTGTACAAGAAAACGGCAGGACGGCAAAACCCGTGCGACCTCCAACTCAGAAAAAAAGGCAATATCAGCGATATTCAAATAAGGTAAAGCACGACACCCTTTTTGAAACCATCCAAAATCCCAATGTCTCGATTGCAAAGATTGCCCGTCGGCACAGTGTGCATCAGCGCGTAGCGCAGCGCTGGTTTAACGAATTGAAACAGATTCCCCTCCTCCGCCCCGTGAAGATCAAACGCAATGCTCCAGACATGGAAACAATGATGTTCACCTTTAATACGCGAAACGAGGAACAACCATCAGTTTCTAGCTCTGGATCAAGAGTAGAAAATATCAACATTGAACATCTGATGAAGAAGCTTGGAGAAATGGGGCTTAGGGAAGAACCATGCGATGAACTGAGTTTGGATTTCGTAAATTTAAAAATAAACAAATAAACTCTGCTTGACTTCCGGGCATTTGTTTTTGTGTCCTTTTTTGGGTCGCACGGAAGTTTGCAAGAGTGGGCTGTTGCTCGAGCAATAAATACCTTCGTGATTTTCGACTTCGTAAATTACTACTTTGATTTCATACAATCATGCCCTTCGAACCTTACCCATGCGATTATACCAGCCCTGTTACCTTCAGGATCTTGGACAGCCTTGGCAAGGAAGCCCATCAACCAACTTCTATGGATCCAAACAGCTTTGTAATGGTGCCAGCTGTCGAAGAAGCGATCAGCGTTAGTCATTCGGCTGACAAAAGACTAAGCCCATGCGTACGCTACAAGATTTGGGAATGCAGGTACATTCACAAAATGAAGTATTCTGATATCGTGAATGTGACCGGTGCATCCCGTGGCGCTTGTCACAATTACGCCAAGGAGTACCAGCGAAATCCTCCAGTGGATTTGATTTTGCAATTTAATCCTTCCCTGGTTGGTCTCCTACCTCTGTAAATAAATAAATTGATTTACAGTATTCCTACTACTCATGCCTTCACGCACTTCGAAATCAAGTTTGCGGGAGTCGGACATCTGGTTTGCGTGAGGTGGAGATCAGGTTTGCGTGAAGTGGAGATCTGTTTGCGTGAGGTGGAGATCAGGTTTGCGGGAGTCGGGGGTCTGGTTTGCGTGGCTGGAGAACCAGATTCACGTGCACTGGAAATGCTTTGCGTGCAAATCAGACCTGGTTTGCGTGCAATCAATTTTTATTTTGCCTGTGAATTGGTTCTCCTTTGCCTGCTAAAATTTCTTTCCTGCGCGCCAATCATCACTGAAAATACGTTATTTTTTTTTTTTTTTGATTCCCTCTCAGCCTTTTCATTTAATCAAAAAATGTCGATGCTCAATAAGTTAAAGGAGACAGCGGTGAATCCTGTGTTTATGGACGAAGATGACGATGTTGACAATATGGATTTCGAGTTGCCCAGCGACCTTCCAACATCATCGTCGTCACACGAGCAATCAATCAACGACTTGCAACGAAGGATGCAGCAGATGACCACCGAGCCCACGCATGTGGCTGTAGCTTCGGGTCCACAAGGCGTGCGACGTCTAAATCCTTCTGAATATAAAAAGTAAGCAAACAAATGCATCACCCATCTCAACTAACTTTCTTATTTTTTGTTGTTGTTGGTGTTGCTGCTTGCATCAGTTGGGTGATGGTGTATCCTTGTTACATCGATGCTGCAAAAACAAATTCCCAGGGTCGCAAGATTGGGAAGGCAATGGCAGTAAACAACCCTCATGCTTATCATATGGCTGTGGCTGTCCAGCAACTTGGCCTGAACGTTGTCTACGAGGTAAAAAGAATACTCTGACCTGGATCTGCATCTCCCTCACCCTTTATGTCCCATAGTCCAAACGACACCCTCGCGATTGGGCTAACCCTGGGCGGGTACGTGTAGAGCTGATGGGACCCAATAAATTCTTCAGAAACCAAGAAATCACTTCCCGTAAGCAGAAGAAAATGACAGGCTGGATGGGGCTCACCGATCATTTTTCTTTGCTAGGAAAACAACTGTATAACGCTATTGCTGCCAGATTACCCCAGGTGCAAAAGACCAACGACATTCCCAAGGGCATCATTTCCCCTATCACCCCATTGGCCGAAGTCGAAGCTCTTGCTGATGAACAACGCCGAGCTCAAGGTTTACCCACGCTAGCAGACATGAAAGCCCAAGCTGAAGCTCAGCAAGCAACTGCTCCACGGGCGGTGCCTAAAAAGCAAAAAGTCAAGTATGTTCGAGGCTGATCCCACTTTGTAACAAAGTTGCGGGGTCTGGGGTGGATTTTTTTTTTTTGTTACGGTAGTTTCATGATCCAATATTAAACACTGTCGGTATACGTTTTTTTTTTATTCTTCTGTAATGTGCGCAAGTGTACAGAGGGAACCGTCTATTTGCCAATGGCGCCATCGGATCGAAGAGATTCTATGTGCTGCTTGTCATAGCCCAGGACGGTTTCAAGCACCTCATTCGTATGGGCACCCAAGGTGGGAGGAGGAAGACGCACAGATGGCTTGAATCCGCTGAATTTGTAGGAGGGGCCAACCATCTTGATCTTGCCAGCACGAGGATGATCGACTTCATGCACTAGGCCACGGGCTTTGATTTGCGGGTGATCAAAGGTCTGGGCGATGTTGTTGATGGGTGCAAAGGGGAACCCAGCGCCTTTGCAGCTGATCGAGCCAGTACTGCGTGCCTTGCTGCGTTAGCTCGTCCTCGATCAGCTGGATTAGTTCTTGGCGGTGCTGGACTCGATCGGCGTTGGTCTTGAAGCGCGCATCGTCCACCAAATCCTGCAAACCCACGCGCTGGCAGAATTTGGCAAACTGGCCATCATTTCCGGCACCAATCATCATAAAGGAGTCCTTGGTTGGGAAGACTTGGTAAGGAACTATTGAGGGATGCGCGGTGCCCATTCGCTTAGCTTCTCGGCCGCCTACCAGGTAGTTGGATGCAATGTTGGCCAGCGATGCCACCTGTGATTCCAGCAGCGAGCAA